>VRMD01001232.1:0-18131 GCA_009872375.1 Sminthurides bifidus
GGTAAGCGGACTAGCGCCTCATTTCGGACCACATTGAACATTCCGGGACTATGTACTGGTAATCTATGCATACGGCTTTTGACAAGACCGACAAACATGCACAAATCACTGCGATACACATTCAAAACCGCCTCCTTTTATGCATAATGTGTCTGCTCTCATGTTCAGACCAGAGTATCAATCAGCCCGTGGTAGTAAAGCCAAAGAGACTTTGCCATTTTAAAAGAATGGCAACATCGAAAGTGACCGCCCTCACATTTCTGGCTTGGAAGATGACAAGATGTACTCCTATTCAATACACAGCTAAGGAAAGATTCGCTCAAGGAAAGTCCCTATGTGAGAAGCGCCGAAGCGGTTATATAGAGAACAAAAGTAAAACCACTTTTGCCTTAACGATAATAACAAATAATTGCCGGTTTGTAAAACAACTTGAAGAATGGATGAGTAGCCCATTAATATTCGTTCCAAAATGCAGCTTCTCTTTCACTCTTCTTCTGTACACAGGTGCAACTAAAGTAACCGCACAGCTTCGGCTTTCATCGTTCCTACCTGTCCCCGCCTACCCTTTGCTTGTCTTCCAGAGTTCATTCCGTTCCTGCTCTTTCCAACATGAGAACTAGACTTTTCTTGCTATTCATTCAGCACAAATCTTCACATGATGATCCTCGTCATGTTGATCAAATCACTTCGGAGCCTGCAGTCAGTGGTAAATTTGCCGCCTTTCAAACTCTATTTTTCATCTCATCAGGAGATCTATTTTTTTCCTGTAAAAAACTTTATCTTCTACCTGTGCGCACTAAACACTCATTTACTCAAATGCAATCAATCCACAGGAGCAACCGGCTTCCATGTCTTATCTGCACCACCTGAGGTCATCATTTTTGCTTGCGCGAATCTCATCACCATTGTTCCGTCAATTGCGTCTTTCCCTTCCTACTCTACTACTTTTCGCATAAACTCTTTCATCCTCTCACGATTTGCAGTGCATGTGTGCATTCAGCAGAAACCACCAGCCCAGGTGAATTACGCCAGTATGTCAAAAATCTCTTGGAATCAACTTTAAGTCCTAAGTTTCTTCCCAATCAATCTCACATTTCGTAACCACAGGTAGGAAATCAAAATCTTACGGGATAATCGCCAGCCGGCTTTCCTAACCTGAGTCACATTGATACTGCCAGCCAGCTCTAGCAAACTTGGGCGCCACATGATCGAGCAAGTTTCAGGGACATGACAGCTGTTAGGCGAATTTCGCCGATTTCGAACCGCAACAGCCTAGGTTGCATCATTTCATGCTAGCTTACACTATGAGATGATAACAAGACACAATCATCTCTTAGGGTTAGAGGCATGGTGGAGCTTGGAGGAATTTGCTCGTGAGAGAAGAGGAATTGCAATGAAACCGAAATTACTCTTGCCAAAATACATATTACTTACTCCTACCAACCGGTATCTCTTCCCTGTGATCATCGTGAGAGTTACAAGCTGCTGGTTAATATCCTATGAGAAATGAGAAAGCTTGAGAGCTTGTCAGACGGTTCTAACAGCAATACATCGCCATGCCAGCAGGCTGCGGATTCATTCAAGACTGCATTTTTATGCATCGTTCAAGGAGGAATAGCCTTGCTAGCTGGTAGTCTTACGGCACGGTCTTTGAAAAGCCTACAAGAAGATGCGGATGAGCCTCTCGAAATCTCAGACGACGGAATATCAAGATCAGCATTCAATAACGAGCCGTAAGCGTGATTTTGCATTCAATGCACAGAACACAAGGTCTGCTCACACAAACCATGGCGTGGTATTTTGCACGCTAATACCCTCTGCTAAATGCGCTCATCTCATTCTCATCTCGGAGGATCGTCTTGTAAAACACCTACAAGGGATTCTGTTCCCAAAGACAAAACGCAGTCAGTCAAGTCAATACCCCTCTGCTGAATACGTTCAATACATTTTGCCGGCTCATTGCGTCGAAGGCGGTTTAGTATTTCTTCAGGATTCCAGTTCTTATCTAAACTGAGTTTCACATGGCATTTGACTCAGAATACAAATGATTCTAGAATTTATTTCAATGAATGATCCGTGACATTGACTGCAGCATTACTACTATGTCCACGCGCAGTTCCCATTCTATCTCTGGAATTATAGCCGGCTCACATTCCTCATGGCTCTTGTCTCAAAGATAAACATGATTTTTCGGCTTAAACGTTCCCATGTGCTGTCTGCACCTCACATCATCCTTGTGCTACTGACCACTGGTGCTCATCAACGTATATTGGGAAAGGCTGACTTTCCTTAGAATTCAAATCCTAGTGACTAGACCAGGAACTGAAAACTCAAAACCTAAAAAAACTGACGGGAAACTGGTTGCTTACCTTGGCTCCGATTTGGTTGCCACACTGTCCAGCTTGAACGTGAACGATTTCCCTCATTTTGAATGTTGTTGACGAAACTGTTAGAAGAAATGCACAAAAACAAAAGGATTTAACCGGCTAATTAAACAACTTGTTGAACGAGACGCTGATTCGGAACAGAAGAGAATGTGATCGCGTACGTTTAATCCGACGAACTGATCAGCTAAGTTGGGTAACTGCTATTGTTGGCTGAGAGGTAATCCGCTCAATGAGAAGGTACTCCTTCGTACAGGAAACCTTAGCTAGTGCTGCCTGACTTCAAAGAGACTGAACGAATACTGCAGTTATTTTTCGAGATGACAGAGACGCTCTTAGCTCAGTTAACATCAAGTTGATGAAACTAAATGGAAGGCTTAAGATTTGCGTGCAACTCTTATCTAGGTGATGCTAAGTACCTTATATGGACCATACACCACTACCCACACCAGCATCCCATTCTTGCGGCAAACACGTCCCTTGTTCCATCATCATCATTTCGTTCGCTGCTGGTAGCTATCTCACTCCATCCACCATGACGAGAGAGAATCCAATGCAATGTACCCCCGAACTGGTTCTTCTGAAGCTCTTGCTCAAACTCTCACGGCCTGATCGTCAGAATGCATCCAACCGTCTCCTCCTGACGGCCAAATAGTTAACTTAATACTGCAACTCCTTCTGGTGACTAAACTCTCCTCTGCTAAACTACGTCAAGGTTTAACTGCACAACAATGACAGCAGAGTGAATTGAACTCTTGCTGTTGTACGTCAATACCAATGGTTGACCGTAGTAGAGTAGTAGCGACTTATGGGCTAGGGTACTTTGACGCGCTACCTGTCAAGATCACGGCACATACTTAGCAGCCCGCTGATTTTGGTGTGATTCTTGACTCATACTTCAGCTTGAATGAAATCAACATGAGCTAATTATACGGTATGTAGTAATGAGAAGACAACAACAACTGGATTTTGTTAATTTAAGACACTAAATGCAGAATTTATTGTAGTTACAAAATTACGAATTGAAGCCACAACTCGGATACTTTCCATGAAATGCAAAAGTAATAGGATTAAAAAACTCGGAAATTAAAAAATGACGAAATGAAATACAATAAAAGCATAAGTAGATGTTCTTTTCATTTCGCTGGTACGAACAAAATGCTTGTGATAAAAGCACACAAATACAGTGCGTAGCAAATTCACCTGAAAAAGGAATACAATAAATTATTGATCTGCTGCTCGGGAGTGAGACTGGCGGAGTACAATTAGCATGGTGCATGACAGCAGAAAGCAAAATTGAACTCACTATGCAAATGTAACTGGATTCATTTAAGCCTCATCCTGATCTTGTTCACCCTCTTCTTCGAAAAGGTCTCCTTCTTCGTCGGCAGTGGCTTCCTGGTATTGCTGGTATTCGGAGACCAAGTCGTTCATGTTAGATTCAGCCTCGGTGAATTCCATTTCGTCCATACCCTCTCCAGTGTACCAATGCAAGAAAGCCTTACGACGGAACATAGCAGTGAATTGTTCAGAGATACGCTTGAAGAGTTCTTGAATGGCAGTGCTGTTTCCAATGAAAGTTGCAGACATTTTCAGACCACGAGGAGGAATGTCGCAGACGGCGGTCTTGACGTTATTGGGGATCCATTCTACGAAGTAGCTGGAGTTCTTATTTTGAATGTTCAACATTTGTTCGTCGACCTCCTTCATTGACATACGACCTCGGAATACTGCGGCAACGGTCAAGTAGCGTCCATGTCGTGGGTCGCATGCGGCCATCATGTTCTTGGCATCAAACATTTGCTGAGTCAGTTCTGGGACAGTGAGAGCACGGTACTGTTGGCTTCCTCTTGAGGTAAGTGGAGCAAATCCTGGAAATAGATGATAAAATTAATAAACATTGTAAATACAGTTCAAGGCACACGCATGTCTGCAAAATTTAAGCAATATACACGCGTATGGAATTACAGACAGTCAATTTTGTAAGTCTGCAGTTTTTATTACCTGGCATGAAGAAGTGAAGACGAGGGAATGGGACCATGTTGACAGCCAGTTTACGAAGGTCAGCGTTAAGTTGACCAGGGAAACGGAGGCAGGTGGTAACTCCAGACATGGTCAAGGATACGAGATGATTTAAGTCTCCATAGGTGGGGGTGGTGAGTTTCAAGGTACGGAAGCAAAATATCATACAAGGCTTCATTGTCGATGCAGTACGTCTCATCTGTATTTTCTACGAGCTGGTGAACGGAAAGTGTAGCGTTGTAGGGTTCGACAACGGTATCCGATACCTTAGGAGATGGGACGACCGAGTAAGTATTCATTATCCTATCTGGGTATTCTTCACGGATTTTTGAAATAAGGAGAGTTCCCATTCCAGATCCAGTACCACCACCAAGGGAGTGAGTCAATTGAAAACCTTGCAGACAATCGCAGCTCTCAGCCTCTTTTCTCACAACATCAAGAACTGAATCAACCAATTCAGCTCCTTCGGTGTAGTGACCCTTAGCCCAGTTATTTCCAGCTCCGCTCTGTCCGAATACGAAGTTGTCAGGTCGGAAAATTTGACCGAAAGGTCCGGATCGGACTGAGTCCATGGTACCGGGTTCCAAGTCAACGAGCACAGCCCGAGGAACGTACTTTCCTCCGGAAGCTTCATTGTAATACACATTTATTCTTTCAAGCTGAAGGTCTGAGTCTCCATGGTATGCTCCAGTAGGGTCAATTCCATGTTCATCGGAAATGATCTCCCAGAACTAAAACAATCAAAAACAAACTCATCAAACTTACAGCTCCCACCCATTTCCTCCCGTCAAAAATCCTTCAGTAGCCTTCGCACTCCTATTCAACCATGACACCGGCAACTATTCTTTCTCTCTCTCCTACTCTCCCTCGTCCGTTCCCACACTCAAACCACTACCACAATGAAGGTAAGTGGACAAAAAGAAAGCCTGCCATGATACATACTATGGCTGACCACACTATTTCATTTGAACCGTGCACGACATGTATCAGGCCTGGTCAGAGGACTGAACCAAGCCTACAGAAAAGAAACAACAACAACGGCAACGATTTCCACTTCCTCTGCTTGCTTCTTGGGGTCAAAGGACCGGCTTCAGTCACAATTCAAACGGCTTCCTTCACTACGCTCATGCACCGCACCGCCGACACATCAATCCAGTCGGTCATTACAATTACCGGTCCTTTCCACGAAAAAATCACAAGTTCGCACCTCCAAAATGAGAAATCTTGCACATCTTTGCAAAGGACTGGTAATCCTACCCGAATCTCTAAACTATTTTAACTTTCAGCTTCTCGCTAAATTCATTCCCGCTACTACAAGTAACGGCCACTTTCAAAGATCTAGGAGCAATCAGCTACAACTTCCGCGTTCTTACCTTAGCTCCGATTTGGTTCCCGCACTGACCAGCTTGGATGTGCACAATTTCACGCATTTTCCGGCTTTAGTTTCGTTAACTCACGTAATTAAATATAAATTAAAAAGCTTTTAGCCTGACAAGAAGAATTTCCACAAGTTCTTTCACAAAACTCCTAACGGACAACCGGGTTATAGACCGCGAAGAAACACACGTCTTTCCGTAGCAAGGGCTTGGCAACGAATGTATTTGACGGTTACAAAAGCCGTAACCAAGACTCCGAGCCAAAACGACAGCACAGGCAACGGACAAGACTCCTTCCTTGCTTCCCTTCCTTTCCCTCGATCACCGGCCACGGCCCTATTTCTAATTCACTCTGTCACACATCCAGTACATAGTATGCAGTACACGCAGTACACATTGAGTCAGCCCACTCTATACAGCGTTCGGGGGTTGCACAAAGAGTTAGCGCCAAAGTGGGTGGAATGAGAACCGCAGCTACAGATCTCCGTATACCGGCCGGTTCAACCGCCTCCCAAAACTCATTAAGAGCTGATTCTCCATATGCAGTAGTAGTGCGAAGCATTGGACCTGGGTATGGGTAGATGTCGATCTACTGCCCGTCCTACTGCATGTACGTACATGTTCCTTGGATCCTCACAGCCCATATGCTACCGTACTAGTGTGCTGGTAACTAGACATGGAACAGGAACACGCTCGTACGAGCCTCGCCCCTATTCCTCATGGCGATCTGCGACGAGGCAGAAGCCACAGAAGGCTGCATAGCAGTGAGAAATCCCGCACTGCCCCCGAATTCTCCCAACTCCTTCTTCCCACCCTAGTCACGTCGTACCGAGCAGTTCTGTGTATATTACGTGTTATGCTGCATTTCGCCGGCCGGCCGGCCATACTCACTATTCCCTAGGTTGCTAGGGGTGTCGAAACTGAGTCCCAAAGGGAAATTACCACGCTGGTCCGCAGGCCACCGAACATCCTAGATACTCTCGCATTATTCTTGAAGAAGCTTAGGTCTTTGCCAAGATGAGGAAACCTGGTGTGTATCCCTAACTTCTCGATATGTGCCGCATTGTGTGAAACCGCCAGATTTTGATCCATTGTCCACTTTTTAACGGTTCTTTCTCCTGTTATTGGACGCATAACATCTTTTTAGGTTACCGGTACATATGTACGCACGTATTTTACCGCGCGCAAAAGCACTATAACAATTGAATCCATGTGAATTTCCTACCGCGACCCGTTCCTCAGCTTCCAAGATACATACATGCGTTAACGTAACGTTAACGATGCACCGGCTTCTTCCTGCACCTTAAACACATGGACAATTTTTGGTTTTTGTACCCCAATGATGTAACATTACTACCGACTTTCAGTTCGCAAGAGAAAAACAACAAATACCGGCCATCAAGCTTGGCAAAGAAAAACCTTGGAGCGTTGCCTAGCAGCGAAGGTTGTCATGGGGCTGAAAGCGTCTCACGGAAGAGATCACAAACGCTGCTGTTGCTATTAGTGATCCGAATAGTTTTAATAATTGGGTATTGTTGTTGAAACAAGCGCAAGTTGGCATGAAGGTTCGCATTTGTTTAGTTTCCAGGCAGGAGCGTGGGGTCTTGTTACATATTCATAGGAGGTTGGTGTTGTGTAGGCTTGACAAATTATTTTCGTTTCCTTATAGCCTAATGCTTTTCGTCACAGATTGTTTTCTAGTTAATTTTTTTTTTCAGTTATGGCTTGTGACCCCTACAAGATTTTTGTCGGGGGTAAATAATGAGTTATGGAGGTAATGATGCAGGTGGTGGTGGTGGGACCGGGAGGTTTATGAATTTCCATCCTTACTACATGGTAACGCTCTTACATCATCATGATCAGTATTATGATTTACAACAGTGAAGAAGGCAATTAAGAATAATTTGCTGAAGGAGATGAGTAGGCTAACAAGGTTACTCTTGTCTCACTACTTCGTTCCTAATCCATAAGCTGACCATGTTTAGGAAAATTCTACGTTCTGGCGTCCAGCCCACAAGTCCTTATAATCTCTCCATGTCCATGTCCGTGGACCACACCAACATTGTTCAATTCATTCCGGTGTGACAAAAGAGGCAAGATGATGCCGGCTGAATATGTCATTTATCAGACAGATACACGATATGAGAAGCTGGCATTATGGAGTGCCGTCATTCTGACCCAGCTTTCATACTTCTTTTTATGCTATTATGTTTCGTATATATTCAGCAGAGAAGGTCAGCCTCAGCATTACGGAACCAATGAGCAACAGCTTAGTGTTTTACCAAATCTATTTTTGGGATCAATTAATGAGATGTTTGGAAAGACCGGAATGATCGATTCTGCCACTGGTAACAACCCCGACTACCGGTCTTTCCTTGTCTTGATGATGCCGGCACACTTTTGTCTCGTTCAGTTCACCTACGAATATGTGCATTGGGCTGCTTCTTTTAGCTTCCTCGTGGGAGCGTCGATGGCCAACTGGTTAGCACACCTGGAGAAATTATCTGCCATACGCCCTGCGGCTCATGAAACTGATACGATAATAGTGCAATCCGTTAATCGAATCTGGTGATCCGGCACAAGATAATTGTGATTTACAGCCCTTACAAAGTTTTTAAACTTATCTGCTGCTGTGTATAGCCGTAGTAGTGGGAGCGAGTGGCATCACCACCGTATGATTATTCCCATTATCACCAGTGTGTCAATGCTGCCCGACCTGTGCTGTGCCTGCGAATTAGCTGAGATAAATAGCCGCCTCTCGCTCAGCTGATTTAGGGTGATAGTGAAATCTGCGTAGACAGGCGCACAGACTTGTTAAAGGATGAAATGTCGAACAATTAGATCATCGCTGGGAGTTATTTTCGTTTGGTAGTGCAGGAACACAAACAACTGTGAGGTTAGGCTATCTGTAATTATCTGCATGCTCAATCATTGAAGTAAAGGTAGAAAATCCCACGCACTGGAACATTAACTCGTTCGCATTAGTCTTCCTCGTTCCTTTTCACGCTCTTGGTATATTTTTCATTGAGCACACCTGAGTGAGTTACCTGTTTGAAGGACTGGATTGCAGTGGGTTTGTGGGTGAGACGTGCGTAGGCTGAATGACGGCCGACTGGTAGAGTTATGAAGCCGATGATGAATTCCTTTGTCATGTTAGCAGTCTGTGAGTATTTGTTAAGTCATTTCATTATTCCCTTGCAACATGTACATGCATTAACCTTTACTGCTCTTGCAGCTCTTTCAACTTTCAGTTTCGAAAGACAGGTTGCAATTACCATGGAATATTAACATTTGGTGCGGAGATGAGAGCAGAACATGATCAGCTCGTGCCTAACTCTGTACGGACTTTGAAATTTCCCCTTGGATTCTTGCCTAGGTGTACGTGATGGAGAAAGATGGTGAGGGCGAGCGATGCACAGGTAATGAGAAACTGACGCTTGGAAATGAGATGTCATTTCTCAAATGTCATTAGGTCTCGTAATTAGTGCTTGAATTCATTAAGTACCGCTTCAGCAACGTTTGAATCAACTCTTTTCCCAAATTCATCCATGTCCAGCTAGGACTTTCTTCATCCCTTCCGGCAAGAGCGTAAAACTATACAATACTTCACTGATTGAGGAAAAGGGAATTGCAATCCTTCAAGGTTACCTAAGATTTGTTTGTTTAGTCCACCCATCTGGCAGGCTGAAATGGTCAACAATGCATGGACTGTTTTAAGTGGAAATCATGAAGTATATTCGTATGATCAATTCATACTGATGTAGTCCGGCTTATAAATTATTCGTAATTTGATAGTAAAGGCCGTTATATAAATACGAATCATGATATCTCCTCAAGTCCCATCAAGTAATGTTAAGTAGCTTCCAATACAAGTCCCCAATCTTATAAGTTCTTATATGGTATTTCGCTATTTTTGGAAGAGCTGGGAGCTCGTACTTAGTTTTCAATACGCTGTAATTGCAATTCCTATATTTCATTTGCGGTAATTTATAGTTTTTATCAGGAAGGGCAAATGCCACAAGTGCAAAGTGACGTCCTCCCCTTGCATTACGAATCCCTTCCATGTGCTTATGCACTGTTGTGGGCCACAGTCGAAGCTGCATATTCGGTCGTCCCCCACCCTGTTACTGTTTATAGAAAGCGATTGAAAAAGTGAACTTTAGATGTAATCTCAGCAGCGCGGATGCATTACCTAACTAGCTGCACGTGTTCCGGGTAGTGACTGCCTTCTCAGTCAGTTGTGCCAAGGAAGATTCACTTTCTTCCGAACCTGAAGATGTGTAAAGCCAGTTCCGGAGCTAACTGTTTTGCCCGAGTCACACTAAAACCGTCTATTTTTGGAGGAGGTTTTTCACTTGTTAAACTCTTCTCGGATATTGCATTACCATTCCTCACGATGATCCTGACTTTGAATTGACTCGTTGCAGCGGTGTGAGGAAAAAACGGTCGCATGGTCCAGGTTACGGAACGAGGTTTTAGTTGTAGTAGCGCAGCCAAGTCTGGGACCTGGGACGCATGCATGTCATCATTTCATGACCTGCAACGCTACAGTATTGTCCTGACAGCTAAAGCCCGCAGATTGAGCATCCGCTCCTCCTGTTTGCGTTCCGTATGGAAAAAATCTTTGTCTCCAAGTCATCCATCCCGTTCCGACTCATCGTCTTCTTGCTTCATCCAATATCCAGTGCATTTACAAATTCCAGCTCCGTCATCCCTTACATAAACTCTATTTTGGGACTTGGCATCAACTCCTTACTTCCTTCCTTGTACATTCTGTAAGTACGACTGTAGTGCTGTAACTTTACATCCCGTTTGGGAAATATTAATTTTGACTTGGAGGTTCTATCACGTCCAACATAAACAAACTCCAATCTAACCACGTCCACAGCGTGCATTACCTTGGGATCTACGACTTCGCATCTCCCCTGCCTCGAGTTCCGCTCCGGTTACTCGGTTTGCGATCATGAATGTGAATTTAAATGGCTTTGATGTGGATTTATAGCCACCTGAAAATATAAGTTCTCGCATCGAACCATAAACCCGTTTGCCTTAGCTTCTTGTGTGACTTATTCACTTCCTAGGTATGATGCTGTCATTTGGACTGTTCCTTCGCCGCCTTCTCATATTCCTCATTCAGCGTCTTCGTACATGTGTAATCATCTCGGATGTGCTGTCTGCATAAGCGTAACGAGATTGGAAATCTTGGTTCACAGGGAACTGATCGTTGCTCAACCGCGTAATTGCAATTGTAGCCAAGTTAAGGCCTTAAAGGAAAACAAGTGTGAGGGAGTAGCGCAGTGGCGCCGGATCACCATTTGTGTATATACGTACGCGTAACAAATTATTTTGCAATCAGATCCTGCCTCCCTGAAATGTGTGCTTGTCTGTAATAATTCCTATAATCTCCGCGGTTTGTGTAGCCATTGTCCGCTGTAATTTTTTCTTCTGCCTTTGCTTCATGTAGCATCATCGTCATGCAGTCAGCAGATTAGCATTTTCGACCTCAAGCATGTTTTGCGCTGACCACAAGTAAAAATCTGAGGCACACAGACCGCGTATGTACACAGCAAACCCGGTTGAGTGAATCATAGCTGATTCATGTTTACAACTTGTGTTTCATCTTTTAATGGCTTTGCGTTGCATATCACTTGCTCTGAACCACACGCTTGACGAATTTCTCTCGTCGTCCGCTCTCTCATCACTTCCTTCTAGTAAACACAGGATGATTTTCTTTGTAACTTTTCGCATTTTGTTCCCAAGATGAGCAATTTTTCCTCACATTTATGCCCGTATCCTTAGCCTTCCTCATCTCCTTCAATTTCACATGGCCCAGAAAGCTGCATTGCGAAACATTTCGCAGCTCCACTGTCCCCCTTATCATCTCCGCAAAAATATTTCGTAGTATCAAGTGTCTCAACGCAATAACCGCAGCCGAAAAACAAATATGGCTTCAGCACTCTCTCACTGTCTCCTCTTCATTTTTTCCAGCTTGGTCCCAACCTACATGTGTTGTTCTTGCTCAGCAGCTTCAATTTTACATTCTACCCTCAATACTTCGTGAAGTTCACGATTTTCAGCTCTAGAAGGGTATGCATGCATGCACCAACGTCAACATTAGCAGAGGTTGATGCCTATCAAGTAATTTTTTACCCAAATTTTTTAACCAGCTCTCACAGCGGTCGCGGTTAACTTGCATCCATGTCTAATTTTAAACAACACTACAGTCAAAAAGTATTAAAAACTCGTCGCTCCTTCCCAAAGCTTTTCGGCTCTTTTTTAGAATTTTAAGTGCAGCAAAGCCGCTTCAGCTCAGCTGCTGTAAAACCAACTGTTTTATCTTCATTTAGTATCGTTTAAAAGGCTGTAACACTGTCCGTAACTTTTAATACCACAAAACATAAGCTGCTTTTCATACCCCCTACTAATACAATTTTTTTCTCAGTTTGGCAAGACGAACCGACCCAGTTACAAAGGTCAATGCAGTGAGCAGTGATGGAAAAGCGCTATCCTCGCTTTGTAATATTGTTGTAAATCAGAAGCTGGTGGACGTTAACAGGTAAGTTTCATGATTCATTCATTCACGATCCACCTGGAAATGAAGGACAGGGCGCTTCCTTGGTTCCAGGTACATGCTCTTGTCAGTGTCCCCATCAGACTTTTAAAACCTCACAGCCTGGTACAAGCCGAGGCTACCTACCCCTAGCCGTTATCACGTTTGTCAATTCAAAGACATCATCCGATTTCTCGGCTGTTCTTTACTGCATTCTCATCGCACGTTGCCGTCATCACATGATCAGGTATCATGCACAATAGCA
This sequence comes from Sminthurides bifidus, assembly GCA_009872375.1. Taxonomy (NCBI): domain Eukaryota; kingdom Metazoa; phylum Arthropoda; class Collembola; order Symphypleona; family Sminthurididae; genus Sminthurides; species Sminthurides bifidus. The sequence goes on from VRMD01001232.1 coordinate 12,598, forward strand.
CAGACTTTGGTGCCAACAGTGGAAAGCACGTACTGAAAATAGCACCATGGACAAATGCACCTATCACCAACGTAACATGTATGTCACGGAGTTGGTAAAAGCCTCGCCTTGTTGGAACTTTTTGTTTCTTCCCAGTCTGCGTAGCGGGAGCGGCCAAAACCGGGTAGGGCAGATGCATGGCTGAAAGCTCTTGGTTTCTTTCCAGGAGAAAAGTACATTGTAGAGGGTGTAGTAGAAGTGCATTTGTAAACAGTCTCCGGACGAAACATGAATTCCCTGATGAAGGACCTCGGAACGTAACTACACGGTTCCGTGTCTGGAGCGATCGACAAAATTAGCTCAGGATCCGTAAACAAAACGTTGGGTTGTTGAAACCAATGGTTCTGTTATTCTTTCCCCAGCACAAGGTTCATTCAACGCTGCTAAAATGATAAGACCAAAAAAGCTTGTGGGTTCCTTTCGGCTTGAAAAAAACCGGGATTGAGTCGTCCTGTGAAAATTCTAAAAGTTAGCTAGACATGCTCGTGAATTTTTTCTCTTCACAGACAAGGGACACAATATAGTTGTAAAAGGCTGACATAAAACATGGCAAGGTTTACATTTACAGACTGCCGTATTACTTCACTCCGTCCGTCGTTACAATGCAAAGTTTTCGCTCACTCTTTCATTTGCTTGACTCGAATCAAACACTGTACAGTCTCATAGTTTGCCTCGTTTTATAGAGATTTAAATGTCTTCCTGGAAGTTCAGACGGAAACCTTGAATCGGGAGCGTTGCTGTGAACCACAAGTGACGTTTAGAAAACTTGTGAGGCATAAAATATGTTAAATTATCGTCAAATATTTTTAATGCTTTTCCCAAAACTGGCCTGAATGTATAAAGCGTGTGGCGTTTGCATGAGCTTTCGACGAGGTCTTATAAAGCCCAGCATAACACTTGGGCGTAGCTCTTGTTCTTTGCATCCTTGTCGCTGAAACCGGTACGACAAAACGTTTTCTCATCCTCATCAGATCAAATGAAGGGTATAAAAGTATAGCGTATAAAGTGCCATTTCAGGGCGATGCAATGGTGCAATGCAGATGGGAGTCGAGATAAAATTGATGCAGGAAGGCAGTATATAGATGCAGACTCGGTGGGACAAACATTCAGAGAAATCTTGTTGAAGGTTGGATCTCAAAAGGAAGGACTAGTTGCCTTTCTCCTTCCCACCAAAGCCAGGCTTACGGTATACCAGAGAGGACTTGTGCAATTCTGCTTGCCATTTTCAGTTTGCACTACCGCTTTGCAATATTAGGTAGCAGCTTAAAAGCTACCGTCGCCTGCTTTCTCTCCTAGCTTTCTTCCGATTCTCACTTTCTCTCCCTGACTCTTCCAATCATTCCGTAGCTCACGTATGTATGAGTCACCGTTAATGTGAGGAGAAGAATGTGGAGGATTTAATTCGAATTCCAACGCTGAATGTAAAGGCATAGAATGCACAACATTTCCTTGCTGCAATCGGTCTACTTTTACGTATTGATCTGAGACTGTCTTGGCTACGTAGTTCTTGCCTTCGTTCATGCCGCATCAAAAGGCTGCTTTGATGCTTCTGCTAGCCTCAAACGTATCCAAGGAAAGGGTTAGAATTTCCCTCGTGACGGCAACCACGAACAACAACTGCAACATGCACCTCGTATTGGCAGCTGCAATGCAACTTCTCTCGCAGAATTTCTGCAAGGGTTAAATTGGTGCTGTGGCTCAAGTCGCCACAGCAGGTATTATTCGCAGTTACAATGTTGATAAAGCGCTGCTGGGATTAGGACAGGAAAAACATCTCTTCATGCTTGATGAGGTGAGCTGCTGCTATCATTTTTAAAAGTTGAAGGAAGGACTGGCTAAAATTATCCCCGTAATAAGGTGCCATACAAGGAGTGGCTGAGCTCAGATCCGTACTTGGATGTCATTCATTGACTCCTTTCTTTAAAATGAATTGTACATGGTTTACATGGTTGCTGCAGATCCAATCAAGTTCGATACGACGAAGTCTTTTACTTGTCGCAAACCTTGTGGCATTGCTTGTAGTTATTATATTTGCCATCAAATTGATTCTGATCCGAGTGTCACAAGGGGTCAACCATTATCATTCGCCGTCTTTCTCATTCTCCCTTCTCTTCTCCATGTAGGGCTGGGTTGGATTTAGCGATTCGTCACCAGGATTTCTATTTCACTAGCTGAATGTGTCAACGGACTACAACAGCGCAGTTCAGGTATACTGGTGCTAGTAGAAAAAGAATTTCTTGATTTTAATATCAGCTCTGTACTATGCTACACCTGTAATAAATCTTATGACAGTGGAGAGCACTGCAGACGATAGGCACATAGAGAATAAGCTAGATTTATGTAGTTACCTGTGCTACATCAAGAAGTTTTTATTGCCGTGGTGACTGGTGCCATTTTATCAGCCTATGTTGGATTTTCCTACAGGTTTTTGCCCTGGCAACGTACACAGTTACTGCATTTGCTGATGCACTTCACGCTAGATTGCACAAGCATGGAAGAGGTCTTGCGAATTAGGGAGGAAGAGCTTCCAACGAGATTGATGAATTGCATTCACTCTCAGCTTCATGGAGACTGTGAGAGAGATGAGGCTAAAAAGACTAATGTGCGGAGACGTTGTTGTGGAAACCACGTGGGCTGGCCTGTCGTTGTCGTTATCGTTGCTGGCAACTTGAGACAGGTACCATCAATGTGAGGCTAACTGCATCATGCCTAATGCCGCTCCGGCCCCACCGGCTGGCTGAGAGTGGACGACGAATGCTTGAAACAAGGTCGAACGCCCAGTTTGTAAAGAGATAATTAAACTGTGAAAATTATAACCTCACCCACGAGACAGAGTACTAGTTTTGCATTAAGATTACGTTCTAATCTCGACCCTGCTCACGACGTCCTTTTCTGGACATTAGGCAGAATTGGCGTGGGTAGCTCAAAGCATTCTTATTCTGACAGTCGTGTCACTTGTGGAAACAAGTTGACTTGTAAGATAACAAGATTTTTTTTAAATCAGGGAGGAGAAATACTAATATTTTTCTGCCCTTCTTTCATCAATTCACCTCTGTCAATATACAATTCCAAATTAAGCACCCAAGAGCTTCTCCCACCACTATTGTTTGTGCACGGTCCGATTTTATGTCTGCTCGCTAAACCCCTTGCTTTCGTGATCTTCGTCTGCCGAAGGTGATAGAGATGATGCCCAAGGTGAAGACGATACTTTCCAACTTTCAAACTTTGTTATGGCATCATCGGTAAGCTTATCTTGTCTGGTTCGGTTCTGTAGTCCCTTTACAGAACACAGAACAATAGCAATCAGTCACAGTAGGATGACACGAGTAGGGCTTGCGTGGGCAGGTTTGCAGAATTTATGCAATCTAACGGCCAGACGCTGTTATTCCTTATGCATATTTTCTGAAGAACTTGGGAAAATACGCATGCTTTATCCGCAAAGATGACCAGCAAATATAAAGTTTCCGTTTCTCTGAAATTATTAGTAAAGATGCCATGAAATCAACCATGATTGCACGCCAGTACATGGTTAATTGGGCACAACTTCACGGAAACTGACTTATTCGGTACCGCTTTCTTGCAAATTCCCCTGTTCCAGAAGGTTGTAGCAGTTTTTCCCGGAGCAGGGCCAATGTTGGTGCGACACAGGACGTTCATGCAACCCGTTACACAAAGTATTAATAATTACTAGTTTGCAGTAGTGTATGTGCTGCGAGGAATCCACGTGACGAAGACGTCCTCGTAAAACTCTACACGCGAACCTAGGAATGTTTTATGCTCACTGCATTGTGGAAATCAATTTCTTAAGCAACTAAAAGGATCCTGATTCGACGTTGTGAATGCAGCTCTGCAAGCTTAAGTAGCACGGGTTGACTAGCCCAGTCATTCTATTGATGGGGAGCAATTGTGGTGAAAATAATTTTCACCTCCAGCTCTAAAATCAAAGGGGTACGGGTACAAGTGTTGTTAACTCCGTCTGAGGAAAAGTGCTTCCATCTAGCGATAGAATCTTGCATTGCGAGAGAAAGAATGGTGAACAAGTCGAAAAGATGGTGAAAGTGAATGAAATAATGTTAATAGTTTTACCCGAGATTTTCATCTTGGTCCACTTTAGTCGAGAATTGCGAAAGGTTTAGTTTTAGTTGCTTCAACAAAATTAAGGTTGCAAACAAATGTTGAAGATGAGTTATTATGTCTGTGTACAAATTCTAGGAATTAAGTAAAAGAGAAAATTTCCATTGTGGCTCTGAAGTTATCCTCGTTACAGTATTCTTCCACACCAAGCTCAATAATGTTCGGCTCGAACGCCATGCAGATTATCTCTGACAAGATTGTGCAAACAGTTTTGACATCAGAATCCAAATTAAGCACAAAGCAATCTTGATCAATTATGAGTTCCTCAGGAAGCAGAACGACATTTACGGGCTCGCTGGAACAGCACATAAGTCTGTTCGATGTTTTAATGATGGCAAAAGTTCTGCTGCCGATATTCTTCCTGATTATTGCTCGAGCGCGATTTTCACTTAAAAAACCTCTGATTGCATCTTCACAAGTCGTGCCCTTTTCATGTGCGCTGCTAAAGCTGGTTGGAAACCTGATAAAATGTCCAATGCGAAAGTTAAATTCTCGCCTATTAGCACTGCTGCAAAATGAGTCACTGATAACTTCTTTTCCTCGTTCCTTCAGTTTCTGTCGAAATTCTTCGGAACAAGGATACACGGTTTCTTGAATGTAATCTTCAACAACTTGGAATATTCCATCGCTGTAATCGTTTACAACGGCTGAAGCGAGTTCATACGCATTTGATTTCTTCAGTTTGGGAAATTCTACACTTGGGTCAAGTATCAATTGGGCAGAGTATACATTGTGTTCCGCGGAGACAGCGGGTGATAGTAGACGACTCTGCTGGTAGTAACGTAAACTCTTGGCAGAAATGTAGGCCGTAATCTTTTCCATTTCAGTCACCACAATAGGTGTCAAAGAGAATGGCTCCATTCGTATTCAACAAGTCGTGAAGACCAGTAACAGCGTTACTTGATCCGAATACCACTGCGGATGCTCCGCCTTTCGATTCTGGTGCTTTAGATTTTGCAAGGTGGCTGTCAATATCAACGACCTTATTTTCTTGCTTTAGAATCGCCATTGATGCTCCATTAGCCGTGAAAATTGCGTACTTGTATCTCTTACTACTTAGAAAGTATTTAAGAGCATCCCTTAATGAGGTGCTACTTTCATCATACATGTTGCTGAGCTTTAAGCTGTCTTTGTTCTCGACTGCAGCTAGCTGAACGTGATCGATTATCCTCTTGTAGTTACGTTTCAGCAGGTATTCAAAAGGCGGAGAACATACTTCCACAGCATTAAGTAGTAGCACGTTCAAATTGAGAAGTCTTAACACGTTGTCATAGTGACGGGCACCATTATTGAGGATTAGTTCCATCATTTTCTCAGGATCTTCGTCCAGTCTTTTCAATGCGTCAGGATTTTTATGAAAG
>VRMD01001233.1:0-18131 GCA_009872375.1 Sminthurides bifidus
AGGTCATATTACGATTAAGTGTAAGGAAAGCATAAATGGATGGAATATAACGTGTGAACTTACTGTCGACTTCACCGTTTTCCCAGGACCAGTATCTGCTCACTGTCCAGTAGCTTTTCCTGTCCTCGTCATTTCGACAAATAGCCATGCCATAGTCTCGGTAATCTCTTAGAATGGAGTCAGACGCATTGTTGACGTTTATCACCACATCGTGAGGGTAATCTCGTTCCTGTGTTGCCAAAGTAATACGAATGTAAATTTTCTGATAGTATTTTCTGAACCAGTGGAAGTAACCATGGTTATGAGGGTCTATTTGCTGGTGGCTTTCTGCCTACTGTTACCTCACCTCAGATAGAAACTTGAGGCGGTTTCTGCAGGAAATTCTGTTTCGACATCGTAGGAACTGTGGTACAGCACGTTGGTCTTTATCACACGTTTCATCACCTTTACAACAATAGTCCTCTGGTTTTGAGGATTGATAATTGACGTAGCACCAGCCATGTTCTTCAGTAGAGTCGTCACACGTCTCTGATGTCAGTTAAATGTTAAATCGATTAGCTTTGAGGTTTCAGCAATTTATTGAATCTTGCCTGATCAATGATGAAAGCTGTTACTCACGCCGTGCCGTGAGTCTATTAGTCTTTTTATCTGGAAAGAAGATTGTTTCCTAGCAACAGCTTACCGTCTGAATCGTTGTCCTTTATTGTGTCCAGTTGTGAAACGGTCTTGCACGTCGCCCCTTGTAGTCTGCTGCTGTTGTACAAGCATAAGTCAACTTGGTAACATTTGAGACATTTGAGTCCTTGCTTATCCGCATCTGCGTTGGGTGATGTGAACACTTTTCCTCTGATCACTTCGTATTCATAAGGCTGAAAGATGTTGATTGGATTAAGATTCTTAAATACATGTTTTTTTGCCGACTTGTGCACATCTGCAATGTGCCGTTCTCGGTAAATGGCCTTCATAAATTCATAGCCAGATCAAACATTTCGTAGTGAGAACGTATCTCAAGCGAGGTTAGCTACTTTAACCTCCTACAGATTGGTGACAGTGGTGATTCATACGAGTTCCTGCGAAGCCTTTTATCATTCGAGCTATCCAGAATTCGCTTACGTTAGTCAATTACTTTTTCCGGAGAAATTATCATTGACGAAAACAAGTGTTAACTAAGAAAGTCTATGCAAAATCGGCCAGTTTGGGTTGCGTCACTAAAACAGAAGAGCTTTACTGTACCTGAAATCCGTCGTAATCCCAGGTGACAGGTTTAGTAGAAAAACACCGGCGAATTTTAGCGTTGGAGCATTGAGGACACAATTGTTTGCACAAATTCAGAACATCATCGTGTTCTATATCCTGTGGAGTTTCATTGCAAGCATTAGGGTATGTTTCTGTCGTTCCACTGTTACTCAAGTCCTTACAAGAAGCTGTGATCACAAGAACAGAAGCCAGGACAGCGGTGACATCCCAGACAGTCCAATATTTCCCGGGTTGTGTCATGGTAATGCGATAGCTCGTTCAAGTGACTCCTCACCACTTGTTTCGGTAAAACGTACAAATTGACGTAAATCCTATTTCGTCGGACGGTCTTTGGTAAATACGAGTTCAGAGGAGCAGTAGCATTTATTTTTTTAAAGGCCAGTTTCAGCTTTTAAGTTTACACGTTGTTATTTGGTCAAGTCGCACAATTAAATGCGTAGCACGTATGGGGTCAGCATGCTAACTGGGTGGAAGATAAACTTCAGCAGCAAGTCACGATTTGATAGTTTAAGCCACTTCGATACCGTGTGCGTCAACCGACGACGCTGGAGGAAGTGACTGTGAAGAGGCTCGATAGATTGAGAGGGACTCGAGAGAGTCTCCTTGAGAACCAGTATGTTGCAAAATCCAAAATCGCAATTGCTTCTTCTTGTTATAACTGTTCTAATGCTTGTTCAGCTTAAGACCTGATACGATATGTTACAACATTGCAGTTGTCTTAACTGACCGTTGAGCACTATTAGTAGCTTCTGCTTATCCAGCTATGCAAGGAGACGATTATGCTAGCTGTGCTATGTGCTCGAGGGAGTGAGTTTTCTAGAAGACGTTGCCAATGATCACTGACATTGATAACAGGAGGAAGGTACATGGTGCAAGATGTTATTATGCAGTCCACTGCAATTTTTTAAATAGAAACAGGCTAACATTGTTTTCCTGATGGAATAATATTGTTTATGGTAGATGTTTTTGGGCAGTCTTCACTTGAAATTATGGTTTGAGGTGACAAATTGAAAAAACTGCTAGAAAGTTAAGGTTTTACTTAGCCATTATCAAGTCAATCTCCACTAAATAATTTTAGATGTAAGTACACTACGGCAGAAGGCAAGCGCTTTTGCAGTCGTAGCCATCGTCATAAGTAAAAAGCTAGGCAAGTATTTAAAAATGAACAGGAACTTAAGAGAAATTGTAAAGCAACTTTGTACAAGAATGTTCAGGAATGCATGGTCTTTACCATGAATTATCACCTGGGCTATTAATTATACTTTTTTTCCTACGTGGCATAAAAACATGGACGGTAATACTCTCACAGTAGTTGAAAAAGTTAAAGCTGTTTAAGCATGCTGTACAGGTCTATCTATATTTGTACAATTATGGAAACTGGTTGTGATAACGGTAACTCGGAAATTATAGTAGTTGATAACAGGAAGCGTGTGGGATTGAAACAGCGTATTTTGCAATACGCTTCTATGGTTTAGCAGCCTTTGGGGTTTCTAAACGTTCAGAGGTTTCTTGGCCGGTTCGTCATCCAGTGGTACTGGTCTCCGCTTTTCAGACCTTAGAAGAAGTCTATCCAGGTGCAAGAACGGGAATTCGATGCAGACGGTCAGTAGACTGCTTATGAGGATTGACATGAACAGGTGGGCGAGGAAGAGATTCACCTATGGAAAATGTAAGTGTTTTACATAAGGTTTGAAGACAGCAGTACCAGATTTTAAATTATTCTGGAAAAATTAATTTCAAGATTTATCTGTTTTTGTAGCTTACCATCGTGTACGTGTCATAATACAACGGCTGCCTCATTCGGAGATGGAAGCCCATTTGGACGAAGTAGGAGACTAAGTACATACAGAAGCTGATTCTGCTCAACGGAGCGAATAGCTGCCAACTTAAGAACCGATTCACCCATCCAGCGTGACCTTTGACACAGGCAAAGATTATCCAAGCAACAACGAGTCCCCACACGAAGCGGTGAAGACCCGCGTAGAAGGCTCCGCCTACCAAAGGAATGTCGTATGCGGGGTCAAAGTAGGGTTTGATGCCTAACAGGACAGCGAGGGCTGTAGCCGTAGAGATGAACCAACAGGCTAGGATGATTCGTTTCGGGATTTTCACTGTTGAGCCGTTCCGGGTTACGAATAGGAGGTAGCCGAGCCAAATTCCCACGATGTAGGGGCCCGCTCGGGCCCAGGGTTTGAAGTAGAGCATGTGAGTGGCCAAGGCGGATTTGCTGTAAGGGGAATGAGTAACGATGGTATTAGTCAAGTCATAAGCTATGTATTTGGAGCTGAACATGGTTCTGAGATTTGGGTACCTTCTAAAAACTATCAGGGTTGGAGGGACATGATGAACATAGGAGATGATTGCAGGTGAGATGATTGATCCACAGGTAACAAGTCCCAAGAACAGTTTGCCGAAACGGCGCCATTTCCATAGAGGGTAAATCACAAAGGGAGAGGCGATGAACAGCTGCATGTCGGCTGACAAGTACCAGGATAGACCGGCGCACTGTTGTTGCAAAGAATTAGAAGTTAATTTTAGTGGCCAGCAAGTCTTAAGAGACTTTAGCCTTTTTAAATTCAAGTTTGGTGCTCACCATTCCATTGGCTTCGAAGTTGTCCCCATAGTCGACCAGATTATGGATGTAAAGCAAGTTGTGCCACCAGTTCCGTCGGCAGTTCACGGACCACATGTCCATTAAATACCAATTCGGTCCGGATGACAGGTATGGCAAGATCGTTGCTATGAAGCCTATGAGCAGTCCGTAGGTCGGGGTCAGTCTACAGAAGTAGCAAGAAAGCTTTTGTGAGTTAAATGCTCTTAGGAGTCAATTCGTCGGATCACGTTGTTCTGGAAAAGGCATGCACTTACCTCAAATACCGGTGCAAATAGTGTTTCAGAAGATTGAAGCTACCTTTGCTTCTTTCCAAGACGTTGAGCATATTATAGCAAACCAGGAGCCCGCTAATGGTGAAAAATGTGTCGACGGCCACAAGGCCATTGTGGACAAAGAAGCTCGTCCAGTTCTCCTTGTAGATCTGAAACAAATGTACCAATTACAGTTCATTGGTATCAATAGGTTTGTTTGATGAATTGATGATCGTTGTTGCCAAAAATTTACCAGTTTAACATCAACCAGATTCCACGTAGTCTGAGATCCTACCAGCATCCCCCACGTGTGTGTCAAAACAATCCATGCGATGCTCAAAAACCTCAAACCGAAGAAGCAAGTGAATTTTTCTTGGGTCGTGGACGTTGTCAAAAGCAATTTCGTGTTCTTAATCAAGGAGAAAGCTAGCAGTACTTTCACCCCTGTACTAACATCGTCCGGGTGTGGTGGCTTCTCAGTTTTGCTTCGTTTTTGTTGATAGTATTCCAAGGCAGTTGCAAGGAAGCACACAAGGCCGAGCACTATTATGAGTCCTCTGGAACAAAATTACGTAACAGTGCCCATAATTAGCCGTAGTTGATACTCCTTAGCCCAGGCCACAACCAAATAAGTCATTTTTTTTATGAAAATGCTCTTCTCCTTACATCATACTCACGACGGCTGCATCAGTTTTTGGTTTTTCATCAGTGACGCAATTGCCAACAACCGGGAGAAAATTGAACTTCTTGGTGAAGTTTGCCTGTAAGAAGTACTGGCTCAACACCAGTTGCACGTCTCCCTTGGAGCAGGATGAGGGAAAGCAGTTGGCTACACTTGGCATGATCCTGATTTCCGAATTTAAGGACATGATTGTCTGGAAATAGAGCGAAGTCAGCATTACTTTTCAGTCTCACATTCAAGCTGATATTCCTCATTCATTCACCGTACTTGTGTTCATTACACGTTTTCGTTTTACTATATTTGCAGCAACTTTGCAAAATAACACAACCTCTCTGCTAGATTGGCACTATGATAAGTCAGTTTTAAACGGCTGCATTTGTTGAATGCCTCCATTCACAGATTCATTACTCGGTGTCAGACTCCTTGGACTGACTGCGAGAACGCTTTCGCAAGGACGAATCTCTGCTTTTTTCGTCTTCTTTCCATGTGCTCAACTCAAGAGAGCTCAGTCTAATGGGATCTAAACCTGGCTTTGCGTGCTCGTAGTTGCGTACGGCCAAAGCCTGACTGACGCAATCAACAGCGTGTATTCTGTATGAATGAATCCGTCCGTAAAAACATTCATTCATATAAGTTCCCTGATTCAAAACACTCACCTCTAGCTCGGCAATAGAAACAGCGTGCTTCGGCACGTTCTTGTTGTTGTCATTAGGCTGGGTGTCTGAAGAGGCATCTTGGATTTGCACTTGAGCAGGTCTAATGTAAGTGGTGCAGTACAGTCCGCTAAACCGCGTTAACGACTCACCAACTTCGGACCGCAAGCCGACACACTCGTCGAAGTCTCCCATGGAGTTTACGTGACCCGTGAGCATGCCCTCCGGCGGCTTGCCCCAAGAATCGATCACTGAAATTCAAAAGTTAGGTGCTGTAATTCAGTTCAGCTGTGACCTGTTCCTTCAGGACAATCTTCGGAGAACGATCATTGGTTTTGGAGATAACAATTTCATACTTACTGTGCAAAGCCCACGTTTCAACGTCGAGTGGGGACCGCCTCAGTTTACTCAGTTCCCGAACCCAGAGAGAAACGTCTCGAATGCAGTTCTGACTAACGTTGGTACTCAGGTTTTGGAAAATGGCGTCACTCATGTTTCCATTTTGAAAGAAAGCGTGCATGTAGTAAGGGACGTAGTTCTGCCACAAGTAGTCTCCGTCTTCCCTTTCGACGCTGTATATGGCCGGAACTTCGCCTTCAGCGGCGGCTAATACTGACAACAACGTTGATATGAGCACAAGGGCTCCTTTTACTAATATCCTTGGTTTCATATCGCTAAAGCTGTGCTACTTAACTGCTATAACTAAGAACTAATGGCTATTCACAACAAACTTGAGCTATAGACGGATTCAGGGACGAATTGCCCCTTGAGTTACTAACTTGTATCACAATACCCCAACTGCTACCTCACAGGGCTGCGACTTAGAGTCATGGGCACAGCTAGGCAAGTAATTTTGAAGACTTGGAATATATTGAGCGATTAACTTGTCGATACCAGCTTATAGGATCATGCAAATTAAAATAATTGCTTGATTCAAATAGTTGAACGAGCTTTGCCGGCTTAGAAGTGCTTCACGTAATCTTGAAACTGTAGCTTTTCTGGACTGGACTTTTTAAGGATTTGATAACCAGAGTCCACTAATTCGGTGTGCTCTCTCTTGCTGTATCCTTCCTGCTCTAAATGTTTTGAGAATTGTAAAAATTCTAACGGATTTTCTGCAGGATAGGCTCTAGCTTTTCTGAATTCCTGACAATCTAGGGCTTGTCCTTCGAAAATTTTCTTTGGAACCGGTGAACTGCAGAAAACTGTTGGCTTTCCAGCTTTTTATTGGTTTAAAAACGTTGAAGACTAAGTGAAAACGTTTCTTTTGAACGCCTGAAAATAACCCAGGTGTAGTTCCTGAACTACTATGTTCCCCCTTTCGGTTCTTTGACAACCCCTATGTTTGATTGCTCCTACAAGAATGACAAAAAGGTACGGGACAGGTTGCTAGAAGAGTGTTGTTGCTTTGTGTAGCTCAGCTCATGTGGTACTGGTGTCCTGTGTTCAGGAGAATGCGTTTATAAATTGTTTAATTGGAGGTTCTGGAGGGTAAGATGTGTATGATGATGAAGAAGAAGAAAAGTTTGTGTGTGTAAACGTAGTGTTGGATGTAAGGTCTAGTTGGAACGAGTGCAAGTAGGAGATGAGATGCCTCTGTGGGGTGTTTAAAAAAGCCTGGACAAGAAGAAGAAGATGTGGAGTCTTAATAAATGTGTCCTTTGATATTCCATTTTACGCAGTAGGTTAGTAAGGAATTTTTCTAGAGGGGCGGAATACACGAAAGACGTGTCGGTAAATACGAAGAATCAAATGGCACAATCAAAGACACATTTTGTATCTGTCTTTCTATCTCTCTATAGCATTCTAAATCACCGTCCACACCGTCGTCCCCCTCCCCCTTCCACTTCTCTAGTCCTCCTAGCAAGAAGGATCTCCTACCTATAGCTAAAAGATAACTAGCTATTCAATTATCTTTTGTTCCTATCGCTACACAGGTTGTCCTGTCCTACCCCGTCCTGTCCCTGTAACCTTGAGGACTGCAGGGTGGTTGCCCATGTACAGGGACAGGAAAATCGTAAAATACTCGTCGGAATAAATCTTCCTTTTGATGATTGCCAACTGATTGCTTTTTAGCGACCACTATTAGAATTAATGCAGTGTGTTGGAATTACAACAAAAGAAGGCTTGAGTAGAATTCGCATGCTGGTGGAGGAAGCCAGGAGGAAAATTGTAATTCTCCTTGTCCTTTTCCTCCACTGTCATATCTCATATCTTGTGTAAAAAGTTGTAGAAAAATTCACAACGTGAATCTAATCACATTGAAGCAAGGGCTGCGAATTGGGGTTCGGACTTTTGCCTACATGGTTAGTAGGATGGTATTGTTCTGAAGCTAGGGAAATAAGTACACATGTCTTTTAATGCTCAAAGTGTTGGTTATCAAACATTTGTTATAAGCATGCAGCAGCCTGGCAAAAACAGGGGCTCAAAGAACGCATTTAAATCAAGTTACGATAAAAATTGCATCTCGTCCAGAGATTTATTAACTTGGAAGGAGAGTTCCCAAGCGGCTGGGACAACAATTCATTTTTGCATGCATAACCAACCTTGAACTGGAAGCTTAGGCCAGTCACATTCAGCCTTGGAGCCGGTGTAAGATCTTTTTTTACACCTTCGTGTGACCTATTTCAATTCCTGTAGGAGGGTTCATAAAATAAATTGCTCAGTTTTTTGCTAATTTCATGCCTGCAGGTGTTACAAGAGCTTCGTTTCCTTGTTTGCAGTTTGCACAAATCTATGCATTATTGTCGTGCTAGTGTACTGAACGCGTTGAAGGGGGATTTTGGTCGCTAATTTGGTATTCTTCCCTGCTCTTTAGTCTCCAGAGGTGCGTTTCATTTCTGTGGTTTGGAGATGCACTATTGTGGGCTTGCAGCTCGAACAAGATTGCAATTATTCACGGCGCCAGGGCTGCAGAGGTGCGGTAATGTGCTTAGCTACAAGAGGATGATGCATTTCTGTCTCTTTCTCTCTCAGGGAAGGGTGCAATTTTTGCACGTGGAACTAATCGTAGAATGGCCGGAAGGCGTCAAACTCACTGATAGCGAAATGGTAACGTACAATTCACTGTACAAGGGTTAGGGGTCAGGTCAGAATACCTGTACTTGAAGGACTAGATGATTTGGCATGGAACGTTCATTCTTATTGACGTCTTGAAGAAAGTTGAGGGATGCAAAGTCGATTATTCCCGGGCGAACGCTACGTGAGACGTGAATTACGATTTTGTTACTGTCACACAGAAATTAGGGACACGTCGTTACCGGCCGTGCTTGCTTGCGTTTGAAGGAAAGGATGCGTTCGTTGAGGGATCCAGGATGGAAATCGGAGACGTTAAAAAACGTAATTTAGGGGGCAAACTCGAAGATTTTGAGATATTGTCCAAGTTGGGTTCGGAGCACGCGGAGAGGAAGTGGAGTTTTTGAGGTGAATCCTCTTACACAGGATTTGTGCTCCTGTTACTGTTCTGCTGTTAACCGATAAGTCGTTGAGGACAGGTGCACTGAACGCAATTGACTGCACAGATTGCATCAAAGAATGGGAAGATGCATTTCCACGGTCCTTTTCATTCCTTCGATCCGGTTACAACAAGGTTTACTTAGGAACGGACGGTTTGAGAACCTCGGCGAAGGACCCGGATTACCGAGCGGAGACCTTGAACTGGAAAAATTTCCAGTCGAGTTCAATGCACTTTGTGTGAGGAAACAAACTGAAAAGTTTCTATTTTTTTCAATAAATCTTCATGCTTGGTCGTTTTGTTGTAGCTTCACTTGGTCGACTTGGTGGAGCAGAGGTTAATAGACTGGACTACCGAAGCGGCGACGAATCTCCGTATTTTTTTCTCGGATTTTTTCTAACGAAGTCATTCTGGGATGAGTTGAACTCTTCTCTCGGATCTTGGATTACATGAGTGGAGTGGCTGGACAGGTATGAAGGGTCAAAGGAACGTCTGCTCTTCTCCGGCAGACGTAATAGTTCAAGGCCCTCCCTGATCCAATCGGTGCGGAATTGTTCAAGATTGATGTTGTAATTACTGAACGTAACGTTATCACAGGTAAATGCATCCATGCATTGATATTGAGGCAGATGAGTCGTTGGTTACATAGTACATTACATTTGTTGTTGTCGTTGAATAGGGCAAGAGACGTGGGAAGAATGCCGCTCCAGGACGGTGGGAATAGGACAGTGCCACTGACGGGTGAGTCACCTCAATTTACTCAGAAGAAGTTAGGTTGGAAGCATGGTATGTCCTCGGTGCGTTTGATGACATGCCAGCAGGTCTATAAATTAAGAGCGGTTACTACACACACTAGGTCTGATCCCGGCTTTGTTAAAAAATATCATCCAGTAGAAGAGTCGTACTTGTGTGTTAACTGCTAACACCGCTGCTGTGATCTGATGGAATGCTCTGACTCAGCCGGATTAAGCAGCGGGTTTTTGAATTCTTGGATGCTTAAGCTGTGGATTTGGAAGACTTGATGGCGAGAACGAGGACGGCAACGTGGACAGTGGACGATTAGGAAACATGGACAAGTTATGCGGTTGAATCATCCAAAAGTTCGCGCAGGTGGAGGTGATAATAAGGGTTGAACACACTCTGGAATTGATGGTACACCTGGATAAAGGAAGACACAAACAAGTTGTTACGTGATCGGCTGTAAAAATGCCACAGGATCATCAGTCGAGTACGTTTGTGTACGTGACTGTAAAATGTCGAGGATTAACAATATTTTTTTGAGTAATTGTGCTGTCATATTGGAATATGCAGCATGTGTAGAAGTAGGTACGCTGAAAACAAAGTGGCATTCCTTCGGCAAGATTTTGTGGGAGTTAGGAGTTTATAGAGTTTGCAAAATAAATGCATTAGGATCTACTTTGCGAATGCTTGAAATAATTCAAGTTAGTATGATGAGGATACACAGTTGAGTGAGTCTTTGTAGCTTAATGTTTCGTAGAAATATTTTATTGCTCAAAAGCGTGGAATGACACTGTTGGAATGCAGTGTAAATGCTCCTTTTTGCAACCTAAAACCTCTCTGTACCATAGGATTATTGACTTTAGGCTGGAACTTCTTAAAGTCTGCAATTTTCCACTTTCATTGTTGGTCATGTACCTTCATCTTACCCTTGATTTCACAGACTTGTGTCCAGAATTTGAAGCTAGCTAATGTTCTTGGTGCACTGTCCACGTGTGAAATAGGTGATTTTACGCCAGAAATTCTCGCTATTTTCATTTTTCAAAGCAGGAGGGCATTGCCCACAAAACTGGTAAATAATCAGAGACCTTGAGAACCTTGTCGTTGTTGTCGCGAAAACGTTTGTGGTAGCCATAGGAAGGGGAAAATATGCCCACCGCTAGATAGAATTTGCATAACAAGATGAATTTCGAATAAGAGTCAGTCGCACCCACTTGTAAACAATTGTCCAGATTCCAGGCGGACTGGAATCTTAGGAACTTCATGCCTGCAATGAACCGTGATTTGCAATTGGAGGTAGCATCTCCGTTGGGAAGCCAAGCACTCAAACGGTTCAGTAACTGACATGGTAATATTTTTCTTGTGAATCGAAGGAGACGGGTTGAAGGGTCGAGTGTCTGCAGATGTCCATTAGCGACAATGGGCAATGTCTAGATTATTTTTGTTCAATAAATTCTGTCTGGAAAACCTGGATCCAGACTCTTTGGTATTTCAATCATGTCAAAGAGCGACTGGGAAGGTAAAGGTTGACTTGTTTTGCGATAAAATACCAGTTTTTTTCATCTCCTTCTCTCAGCTCGAATCTCTTTGAAGACGGCACTTGTACAATGTAAACTGGCAAGCGGGAACGGAACGACGATGTGAAAGAGCAGCAAATCATGATTACACACACACTAACAGAAATTGCATTGGTCGTAGTAAACTTTGTGAATGAATGCGTAAATTGTAAGTAGTGGCGTGGCCAAGCAGAGCGAGATGTCATACAAGAGGGAACGCCGGGGTGGACGGCCAAGAGCGGCAAGAAGATGGAGTGTAAGAGATGCGAGTATGAGCTGATCCGTGGTTGACCTTGAATACGTGGTAGGTGTCAAGCGGAGAGTAGATACAAGTTACGTGAATTTGACCTGCGACAAACGCTTTTTTGCAAAGCGTGGATAAGACTACTTTGATAAAACAACTTTTTTATCGCACCCTGGACGAAGAGTAGGGTCGCTTATTCGTGACTTCGGAAACGTTTGGCAATACCGCATAGTTCGGTGGAACGTGCGTCTTCAGAGAGAAAAGGTGGGTTTTAAAATTGTTTTGCCAGAACATTGCGCGTCAGAGTCTCAGAAACATGGTGAAAATGGAACAAGTTAGTGCTTTTGCAGGTAAAAGTTGTCATCCTGGAGCTGATACTTCCATTAAGGAGTATGCACGTGTCCCAGAAACACCCTGAGCAGCAAATCCGTTATGCCAACAACGCAGTTCCGAGAACAGCATATTTCAATGTCATTCAGCCAACTGACTCAAGATACTAAGCTGGACAGGTTGCGCAGTAACAATGATGAATAGTCGTTGTCTCTCAGATGGAATGGATTCCTGTATGCTGGAATTCGGAATCTGCACGAGTCATAAAAACTTTTGATGACGCCGATGAGAGCAGAATGTGGAGAACAACGAACTTTGGCGGTGCAAACTACTTTTTCGCCAATCGCGTCACATAATCCCACCTGATGGTGTTCCAGACAATTCGCTGATGTTCGATACAGGATGATTCCACCTATTTTGTACACTTTTCATTTTACAATAACTCTTGTTCAGATCAACCAATTTTGACGAAATTTTGCACAGGCATACATAACTAGGTTGATAATAGTTGTGCCAATTTTCATTACATTTGGATCATTAATTCAGGAGATCGGTGCCCCAATTTCAATGCTCCTCCAAAATGAAGTTTCCAAACTCTAATTCCTCGTTAACTAATTAAAATTAAATCAAGTGATTAATTCAAGCAGCTATATGGATAGACCAGAGGCTAATTAGCATTCACTCTGCAAATTCTAACTCATAACAGCATTATTTTCAAAATGGGCACGCTAAAATTGAATTCCAGTGAACGTTGAGCACAGGGACTACTACATGTGGGATTAAGTTTATTTAACTATTGCTTCATAGTTATTGCAACTACAAACTTCAGCATTTGCATTGTTATAAAATTGGAGTTTCTAAACAAAATAAAAAAATAATCATAAAAAAAGCAGGGTCAATTCCCGAGATATGAATTTTCAAAAATTACTCATAACAGTGTCAAAAAAGTTGTCACTGATTGAAAATAGCATGTAATTAGCCACATTTAGTACAGTTATAAAGTAAGAAGGTTGAGAGCATAATTTTTGGATTCAGGGCAAAAAAATGCATATGTGTGCTAATTTCTAAGTATTAGTAATTCCGATTTACGATGTTACTGGAAATCAAATTTTCAACAAATGCAGAAAAAATCTTCTGAATCGGAGCGTTTTGGAAAAATTAATTTCCGACTTGTCGTAGAAAAATTTTGATAACTCTGGTAATACTGATACGATAAAAGCAAATGATGTTTCATTTTGATGCTCATGAGTTGAGTAATACTGATACGATAAAAGCAAATGATGTTTCATTTTGAAGCTCATGAGTTGGACTTGTTATAACCAAAAAACGGAATCAAAATTTTGCTAAACAACGCCAAAAAATAAACTAAATTAAGTGTACAAAATAGGTGGAATCACCCTGTAAATCCCAACAAGGTCAATGCTTTTTCGTCCTGGTTTGAAAGAGCTTCCTATGTTTCTCTTACAGGTAAAGCTGGAAGATTCATCTGGTGAAATCGTAACTAGGAGCCTTGTGGCCAAAATTGTTCAGGAACTGTCTGACCAGCTTGCAGAAAAAGCAACATATTGTGAAGAAAAGAAAACGTTGCGAGTCTCCAGCGCCATCTTTCTCGACGTGGTCACCAGCTACGACTTTCCAGAATTCATTACAACATACCTTTGTAACCACAGAATGTTCCGGGATTTGTGAATAATCTAAGCTAAAGAACTCACAAATCGTCCATGTTCCAATTTATGAATAAGGATTATTGTTCAATGACTGCGTCTGCCTCGGAAACCAAACATGGCGAACTTACAAATGGTTGTACAAAATTTTGACGCAAACTATTAAAGGCTTTAGACATTATACAGCAGACTCTATTAACTTGTAGTTATCGTAGTTTATAGTGGGACATCTATCACATACAAGCAATGCTGCCTTCTCAAATAAGACAAGGCCCACACTCTCATTCATCCTACTGATCCGTAGTCGCTTTTCAGACTTCATGTAGCATCTGATGAGCAAACAACCTACTTCATATACCGACGCTGTTCCGTTTATGTACTTCAGTGTTTGACCTACTTTTAAAAGTTTCAGGCTCTTTGGAAGATTAGTCCCACCAAGTCACTGGATAGGAAGCAACATAAAACATCAGAGCCTTTACAAATTTTTAGTTATCCAAGTTAGCTTCTACCAAGTTCATTTTAATGTTCTTGTAGAACCGTAGCATATAATCGTCTACTAAAACTCCAACGTTGTCATTTCATCCTCTATTTCACACACACACCCAATGCCTATTCTCCTCTTTACTTAATCTTGGACGTCTCTCCCTCTTGTAATATTCTCTAATCCCGAAGCTACTGCAAGGAAAAATCTTAAAACTGATACGCGTCAAGTAACTCTGAATTTGCAGGCGATGCTTTCGCTCAAGTCTAGTCTTTTATGATGCTGACTGCAGGACTCTTTAGTTTCTCCTCTTACTTCCCTCCGCGATAACGAAATATTTCACTAACATCGACAACTCATTGCGTAAGAAACTGCAGTGTCTTGTAAAACCCAGAAGAATGCCAACCAAGCGCTCAGTCAGTAAGTAACTATTCTGGGCCCGTGCATAAACAAAATAAAAAGACTTCACGGCCAAGAAAAGTGCAAGTTAAGCACTTTACTCAGCTCCGCCTCGTTGCATCATTTTTTGCCTTCTATCTAAATGTGTAAGATCTCATGCTCTCCTCGCCAAGTCAGTTTCTAGTTAGCCTTCTAGCTCGTGTAAAAGTAAGTTTCTGCAATTCTTGCATTAGCCCGGTTCCAAAAGTAGCCACCTTAGCGAACTGTATGCTCTTCAAGTTCGAGTTGATTTTGCGACAAGAAAGACTCTTACGAACTACTCGCTGCGTGTTAATATTTTGGCATGTGTGAGAAATTCTTGAACGGCCATCAGCATGTATAAGTAGGAGAAGAAGATTAGCGAATTTGCAGTGTCTGACGGAAAGAATTCCCAAATAGTGCTGATTGGAGCAGTAAATTCAAAGTTTACATTTCATCGTATCATTAGGCAAATCAAGTAATGTATGTAGTCTAGATAAGATAAAACTGCTGTGCCGAATCAGTAGGTTACACAGTACATGGACTCGTTTCGTTGCATTGCGAATCAATATTGTGTTTTGATGGACAGCCCTATACAGGATCCAAAAACCAAGAACCACCAAGTTATTTCACCCCCTATTTTGGCGACAGATAATCAGCCAATCAAGTAACGACAGCGTTACCGCTAATGTTTTATAATGCAGCGTTACTGACCGTTTCTGTCCCCTCTCCCCCACCTCACCTGCCGTCAATGCATCGGTAGCACGGCAACGTTCACAAACTCAAGGCCAGACTAGCAAGGCCACATGCCACATGGTGCGAGTGAGTGAATGCATTTTTGCAAATGCAGAAGTTGATCTGCTCAGTTTGACTGTTCAATGATCGCATCTTGATGAGAGCCTTTTCCTCTTGCCAGTTGCCGGTAACAGCTAACACATGTGGAACACGTTGTGAATGAAAGCGCCAGTTGCTCGCTGTGCATTGTTGATGTTGACACACTTGTAGATGAGAGAGGAATCAAAAGTGGAAGCGCCCTACTCTCCGTCGTCTGTGTCCAATAGTCTGGGAGGATTGTTTATTAGCTTCAACTCCATCATATGATTGTTGCAGAGCGCTGCGCTGCGCTTGTGAAAATTTGGCTATTCTAAAAGTTACTTACTTTAGAAACTTAAGCTGCGACGCTATCTGCGTTGTTACGTGCGACGCAGTTGAGGAAAATTTTTTTACGGTTGTGGTAATTTGAGTGTGGACTAGTTGTCTGTGAAACTTTACCGGAATAATATGACATCAGTTACCGTGGACGAGAAAAAGAGTGATGAAAGTGACCTTGCTTCTGCGGCTCAAATTATAGTTTCCGAGTTGTACAATAAATTGGACGATGAGTCTAAAACTAGGTTTGACGAGTGGAAAGATGGGTTTGACACCGAACTGGATGCACCGAGGGGTAATAAAATTGTAACAGCAGAGGAGGTTACAAGTAAAGGTATTTCACATAATGAAACTGAAAGTCCGAGCACCAAACGATATGTGTGAATGATCCTCAGCATCCAATACTCCTTAATGGCGAACAACGTAGCCGCTAATTGTGACGATCTTAAGTTGCAGGTGGTGATGTCAATACCAAGTCATCTGACCCTAAGCCTGAGCCCGGCCCTGTGGCCAATGCCACGGACCCTGCTGCGGAAAGCAGTGAGGAAGAAGGAGAAATCAGGAGCGAACCAGCAAGTCCAAATCCGAAGGCGACCAATGTTGAGGAGACAACCACAAATCAGCTGCAGGAACCCAGGTCGGCTCGGAATAGCAAGCCTAGGAAACGGGACGAGTCAATCCCATCGCTGCTTACCATGACCCTGGATGATCCCAGGAATGCCAATGGTGACTTCGTGACACAATTTGAAGCGGCTGTCAATGCTTTGTATGATGAGAGGAGCCGGACAGAAGAGATTGACAGTGACGTCGCCTTGTACGAGATTATGGAAGACGCCCTGGATAACTTTCAACCGCGGGTTTCCAAAGGAGTCCGAGAACTTGGAACTCTGTACGGACTTTTGGAATCTCTAAAACAGCAAGAACGGCACTGGGCTAGGTCAGCAAAAGAACGGCTAGAAAAGTTGGTCGATAAGCGGTTCAACAGCGTGGATTTAACCTTTGACGTCTCTTGGCTAGCGAAAAGTGAGGGGGAGATTGAAAGCTTGTATGATAAGTTCAAACGGGATGAGACACAGCTAATTGCTGAAATAGGACACGATCTTGCTGAATATTACCGTCAGCTTAAAAAAGTCAAGAGGGGTCATGTAAATACAGTGTTGGATGTCATTGAGTACTTAAATAAGTATAAGGAAGTTGTAACAGGCTTTATCGATCTGAAGGAAAGTATTCCTGATAAACTCAAGTGTAAGCACTTGCACGAAAAAGTCCGTGATGGAGTTCCTTTTAAAGATTGCTGCAGTCCTGGATTTAGGGATCGGGTGGAGAAGGTACGACTGGAGATTCAAGGTGTGCTGGAGACAATGCGGCTGCAGCGCTTACAAAAGGAGGAAAGAGTGATCCAAGTTGCCTTGCAATACTCCAGAAAACGTTACTGCGAATTGGTGCTTCGGAAATCTCAAAATGAATACTCGATCGAAGCTTTGAAGAAGGTCCACGGGGAGGTGATGAACATAATTACTGGGGCATTTGTTCAGGTGAAGGATTTCGTGTACACGTTCCCGTGGTACGAAAGGGAGTCGTCCCTGGAGTCCTTGTGCGAACACGAGTTTAGTGAAATCAAACACAGGAAATTGCAAAGTAGGTGGAACAGAATACGTCGGTTGGGCATTCCTCAAAACACTCAAAAGCCGACTGAAGAAACCGTTTCACAGGACATCAGCAGGAATCCTGGTAGTAAGCAGAAAGAAAAGGAAACGAACTACGAAAAGCAGGAAGAAAACATTAGAGGTCAAAGTGCCCTTGGTGAAACAGCGGTTGCTCGTGCTACAGAACCTCAGTTTCCACATCTTCATGCTCATGAAAAAGCTGAACAAAATAGGATGCCCGAAAAATCTGCGCTGAACCTTGTGGAAGTAAAAAGTCAAAGTGATGCTAATACTGTTGAAGAAGAGGCGGAAGTAAAGCTGGAAGAGAGCGAAAATATTGCAATGACTGAAACTCCTATGGCAGGAAGACTGATTAAAACTGAAACTCCATCCGGCTTTCTGCCCAATAGTAGGAGAGCACGATCTATTTTGATGGCGTTTACTACTAAGATGAAAAATATGAAACAAAACGAACGCAGCCCTTGCGTGAACAAGTCAAGTTCTGAAAAGCACCGAAGCCCTGGAGCGAACGCTTCAAGTCCTCATAAACACCATAGCCCGAGGGAAGACGCTTCAAGCCCTGTCAAGTATCGCAGCCCTAGAGCGAACGCTTCAAGCCCTGAAAAGCGCCGCAGCCCAAGTCGTACGAACTCTTCAAGCCCAGAAAAGCACTGCAGCCCAAGAGCGAACGCTTCAAGCCCGGAAAAGCGCCGCAGCCCAAGAGCGAACGCTTCAAGCCCGGAAAGACACCGCAGCCGAAGGGCGAGAGTTTTTAGCCCTGAAAAATACAGAAGCTCACGATCCATAAGCCCTAGGGTACGTGAAACGAAAACTGACCGAACCAGACGTAGCAATACGAGGGGTTCTCCAAGCCCAACTAAGCAAAACAGGTCGGTTAGCAATGATGACAGTACAAGAGCCTCTAGAAAAAGGAAAGCACCTCCCCCACCATCCATCAGTCGTCCAGCAACCCAAGCTGATGAAGTTGGAATTTT
>VRMD01001234.1:0-18126 GCA_009872375.1 Sminthurides bifidus
GGATTAGTTGAAATGGTAGTAGGACTAACTGATCGAGTCCTACGTACCTACCAATGGCGCTGTGATGCGGCGGGGGAAATTCAGGTAGCTAAATATCTTCCATTTGGTTTGATTTCAAAGTGCATGCAGACATGAAATGTAAATTTAGCATCGCAGGATATGCGATATAAATGATGTCGATTGCATGAAACATAAATTTGTCTTAAAGGATGACCGAAACGCTAAAACTGATGACAAGGATGACGATTCAAAATCTGAGACCAGTGATGCCTATGACGGGCGGTTGTTTGGAGTGAATAAATGGGAATTTGCGAATCAGATAGGATCAGTAGCACTACAGCGAAGGAAGAGTGGAGTTTCCATTATAGTCGGGCAACCAGGTGGAGCTGTAACAATCATCACTGAAAAGCACGATGTCAACACTGAAAAGGAGGTAGAACAACATTTGCCAGAAGAAAGTGCCAAAGCAGAAAATATGCCCATTACCTGCAAAGCGAGTTGTCCGGAAAAATTCATGTAAGTGCAAGTCTACGATCAAAACTGTTATATTCAATTTAGTAACGCTGCAGAGCTAAAGAGAGTGAAATTTTTCAGTGTGCGCAACGAATCCCCATCCGACAACATCATCATCCAACATTATTTGCTAGGAGATGATCAGAAACTTAGCCCGACCGTTTCAACAGAAGTTGTTGGCAATGTACTTTCAGATGACGGTAAATGTGATGAACGTTACGGTGTAGCTACACTAGACGGCACCATCATGGTTGTCCGTGATGACAGAATTGAATGGTAACATATTTGTGAAAAACGAACGAATGTTGTACAATTACTTACTGCCACTCGTAACAATTTCATGTACTAATGACTTAACCTTACATCCGCAGGAGTCTGAAGGTTGATAATCAAATTCTATCCCTTTTTCATCTTCATGACAAGTTAGTAGCATGCTCTTGGAATGGAGATACTTATGTTATGGATGGTAAAGAGACGATAAGGGTTCATTTTGAAGATAGTGTAGCGGCCTTTTTCGCCGGAACTTATGCTTTCCCAGATGATATATTATCTGAAGAAACGAAATTGACTAGCAAGAATTGCTTTGTATACGTAACATTCGATGACAAGTTATATGTATACCCAGTCGACTTATTCTAGCGTGCCACAAGCTTGAATAACAAACAAACATCTAGCAGACGGAAAGTGCTATAAAGGATTAAATTTGTGAAAACGAAACGAAGCTTGAAGTCCCATTTAATTCGGAAGGACACGTGCATCATTTAGCATCATTCCTTTTACAAACTGTAGTTAGGATTAGAGCCGCACCATCTTGTAATGAATTCCAAAATATCCGTCACATGCGGGTATTGACCACTTTTACCCATCATAAAAAGTTTGTTCCAGTCTTCCTTATTCGCAACTTTATTAGGGACTTTAAAAGTAACTCGTGACCCCAGAGCTGGATAGCCAGTAACCAAGCACGCATCTTCGATTCTTTGCTGATGTGTGTTTAGTAAAGATGCTTCATACAAGCCCCGTTCGTCAATTCTCAATTCCTGTTGGCAGTTCATGCTTTGTAAGGTTCCCATCTATACTTGCTCTCAACCTAAATCTAAATGCCAATTTGCAGTAAACTCACCTGGGCAATTGTTCTGTCCATCGAGGCTGCCAGAACCCACTCTTTTGCTTCGTCATGTAATTCTTCTGATACACAAGATGTCTGCGGCAGTGGTACATTTGTCGGTATGTCAGTATTTTTAATATCGGAATTGTCCAACATTTCTGTTGAGGTCACCCCTTCTTCGATAGCATCGTATATGTCTAAGTAGTGGTTTAAGAAGACAAAAGCCATGCTGTCCCATTGCACGCGCTACCAAACATAAAATTTAACCACAGTTACAACTCATTTTCGTATAAGGTCAAGAACTTTCAACTTTCTCTTATGATACACGGAATAAGATCTTTGAAAACCAGTAGTATGGCTACGTTGCTGGCTACCTTGCAAGCTAAACCTGCTTCGTAAAATGCTCGATCAACCGGAACCACGTCACAGTGACGAAGTAAAGCAACTGACACCTTTGCTGCAAGTTGCTCCAATCCAGAAACTTGAGCAAATGCAGACCTGTTGCAGTAATAGTGTACGATGATAAGAAAGTGCTCGAATTCTACATGAGCATGACCACCACAGTCCGGGGTTTCGGCAATATTCTGGAGCTGCACATTTTGAAAAGGACAGTGTCATTACTTTTTTGACTTTTGTTTTCCTTGTACACCCTAACACGGATTCATTCATAGTCCAATTACCAACTGAAATAGGAGATTTCGCAAATTCATCCAAATCTCGTAAGTGTCCAGCTTAGCATCCATGAATATCATTTCTGCAATGCCTCTATACAGAGGGTAATGGTGCTTGTTGGCAGGCACGCCATATTCAATGTAAACGTGCATTGCCTCAACAGGTTGCTTTTGCTTCAGCAAATGGTAGACGTATCTCCCAGTGTACAGATGTAAAAGAGCTTCATTTTTCTTGGCTCTCTCCAGGCATTTCTTCCATTGCCCCTGCTCGCATAGTAGGTCAAGAGCTGCCACAAAATTTACGTCCTCAAGTTGCTCAACTTTGCCGGCATTTTTTAGGAAATCAGTGTGACGTCGGCGAACGTATTCCTCCCACCTAAATATGATACAAAGTGCCCCATGAATTTCTGTCTTGTGTATAACATACAAACCATCCCCCAGCTTTCGAGGCAAGGGTTGTTTAGTTTTTGGTGACAAGAAATAAAATTTGCACTTACTGAGGGCCCATCTCTTTCGAAGCAGCTTTGGCATCTGCCCATAGCTCGCCTTCAATCAATGCATCTAGCGCTTCTTGTTGCATATTCGTGTCGAGGTAAAATACGGCCGCATTGTGGTATGATTTCAAGCCGATGAGCATGGGCCCTATCTTTGTGACATAATGTCTACTTGGTTCCAGTGGCAGAAATTTAGTCGCCAGCTCTCCAGCTTTGGTCCAGCACTTTTCAAGGAGACTAAGGTCGTAACTTAAGTTATTCTTGTTCAGGGACAGATAGCAGTCAATGGCTCGCTTGTATTCCGTCAGCCTTTCGAACTCCCTAGCTTGATTGATGATCATGGTAGGATCCACAAACGAATTCGAGGATGATGATCGCTCATCGTAATCCATTTGGAGCTTTTTAAGATTCTGTGGTGCATATTCCCGACACAACTTGAACGCTTCCGTCCACATTCCTTTGCGCTGCAATATTAGTTTCTGACAATGAATGAAGTAGTTCTTTAAGTTTTTTATAATATACGAGTCTACAACAATGTACCTTGTACAACTCAATGGCAATTTCCGGTTTTTCCGCTCTTAAGACCACTGCCTCAAACTGGCCATATTTACCGTCTTCAAACAAATGTTGAGCATGAATGAGAAGGACTCGCTGTAGCTCTTCCTTTGCATGATTGTCTGCTACGATAATTGCCTCGTTGATTTTATTGTGGCGTATGTACCTGCGATATGAAATTATTAGGGTGTCAAATGCCGAAATACCTGCTGAATTTCAATTTTTTGACCTAAACGCAGTTCTAAAGAGTGGTAACAGCTTACATTTCAACAGCTTCTTTTGGCTCTCCTCCGGCCACATATTCATGCTCGGCATCATTTAATCTCCCTTCAGATTCGAGTACTCTTCCGTACTTGATGTGAACTTCGGGTACTCTTTCCTTACCCCCTAGGGTAGCGATTTCAAGAGCAAATTCGAACTGCAAGTTAAATTAATTTTGATAGCAAAGATACTGCAACAAGCCTAATTCAATGCTGGTTTAAGAAATACAATCTCACGTCATGATTTTCGCAGCAAAAATCAATGCAATTCTCTAACTGGCCAAACTTTTTGAGTAGTCGCACGGCTGTTTCACCACCTAGGCTACTGGCCCACTGAAAAATAACCACTTTGGCAGCCTTGCCTCCACCACTGCTTCGGGCAACCTGGAAATCGAAAAGGTCTCATTGAGCGAGCCTAAAATTGAGTCAGTTAATCAACTGTATTGTATGTACAAAATTAGTCCATCCACAGCTTACTCTGTATGCATCTTCCCAGAGACCCTTTTCTCTGTACAAATCAAGGGCTGCTTGAAAATTATTGGCCTTCAGATAATGATATTCAGCCCCTTTTAGGTTGTCGCTGTCTTTCAAGATATCAGCGACGTGTTTGTGCGAATCGTTCATGTGCTCAGGATGATAAATCTGAACCAGCCGAAGCATATCGTCGAACCTGAAATAGCGATGTTGGGCATCATCAATAACACTCAACACGACAGATTTACTGTTCTGTTGCAAGTACAACTACTACTTCTTAACTTTTCGTGATACTGGAAAAAGATGAAAAGCTTAACTTACAGTTTTTCAGAACCGTACATGCTGATTGCCAAGTCGTGCTGACCAACCGCAATGTACAGTTTCTCTGCTTGTGCAAATTTTCCTTGCCGCTGCATTTCATTAGCTTCTCCAACGTATTTCTGCGTTAGCTCATCACGACCTCGTACAGAGCTAGTAGCAACGCGGTTGGCATCTTCCCACATGCCTGAATTGAAATTCATTTCATTCACTTTTTCCATCTATTACGTGTAATCTCCATTAGGAAATTCGTAGCATGACTGTGCCAACCTTTCTTGGAGTACATGTCAACAGCTTTTGTGGGTGCCCCTGCATTAGTGTAACATTTTTCTGCTAAATGGCAATCGTTTACTGACTCATAGTAGGCTCCAACCCGTAAATATTGCCGTGCCACGGAGTCCACATCATCAATGGCCTGAAAATTCCGAAAGGCTCATCCAGTAGGGGCCTTACTCACTGAAATGTTGGATGCACACGTTTTATATTGACATTGTTCCAGAACCTTACCTCTATTATCTGAAGGGCTTTCTTCCACTGCCGGGATTCGATTGCTGAATCTAACGCCTTGGTTAGTTTACCGGCCTCGATATAGTGGTTGGTTGCTGCATCGTGTTGTCGATTAGAGGATAAGTAGTCTCCCCACTCTTCCTCCAACGGAACTACTTCATTCGGAAAGATAACTTTTGCCAAACGGATAGCTTTTTCATAGCATTTTCCTTTCTTGTAACACTCCAGGGCTTGATTCTTATTCCCTATGGCATCATAGAAGTCGCCGGACTCCTCAAAGAAATCACCGTTGAGTAGTCCACTACTAATTTGCTGAATCGTGTCCTTCTCAAGCTCCAATGCAGAGTTGGATATAACTAATCTGGAAATGGAACATCATGGCTGACAAACTGTTGGAAACGTGTCAAAACTTTCAAAGTTGTAGTTCTCACTTTGCAGCTTTAGTCGGCAGTCCTCCCTCCAAGTACAATCGAACGGCGTATGATGGATTGCCATTTTTCTCTAAGAATTCAGCGGCAAGCTCATACTGCCCCGATGAAGTTAAAAATGTTAGGTAGTCGTCCACTAATTTCTTCCTGTACGGATGCGCTTTTACCTGGGCCAAACCAATTGCGTCTTCCCATTTGTGCATTGCTTCATACCTACAAATTAGAAATGTCTTAATTTCCACCCGTGGGTATTCCTTTGAAACAGCTTCGCGCCTCGCACTTACATACTGATAGCGCTTTCAACGTCATTGTTGTCCAGAAAAATGGCTTCGGCAAGTTTGAGCTGACCGTCCAAAATTGCAAGCCGTGCTTGGACTTCGTGACAGTGGACACCCTCGCCGGGATCTGCCAATCCTTCAGATTCAACTTTCATCGCCACCGTCAGAGTATCACGGATGAACTTGGCTCTGTATTGGGTGAATTTAAAATCACCATGTTAACAAAGCCAATATTGCTTGTTAAAGCGTCAAAAATTTAAGCTTGAACACGCCTAATGACAATGGTTGGCCGAATTACCTTGCAACGTCGCCCAAGGCACAGAGCGCCCTCTCGGCAATGAGCAGCTCTTTCGCGTCCAACGTTACTTTTGCCAGGATTTTCCACATGCTCTCTGTATCTGTGGAGGGTTCGCAAGATTCCAAAAACGCCATAGCTCTTACGAAATCACCGTCGTCGATAGCTGTTCCAAATTCAATTCGACTTTCATCCAAGTGAAACTCGTGAATGGAATTCCCGTCTTGGATAAGCACTGCGGTTTTGTTGTTTTCTTTCACAACGTCAAAAGCAACTCCTCTTACTTCCGTTTCAATGCTTTGCTCAGGGAACATCTATGTTGTACCACACGTAAATGCATTTCTTGCTCTGAGCCACAACTACATCACTTTGTGGCACCCACTGCAATCACACCATCAGATTAGAGACCTATAATCAGCTGGACGAAAAATGTGAAGTTGATCATGATTATACCCTTGCAATTTACCTGTACAAAGTTGCAAAGATTTAGAATGGTGTATTTTGTCATCGTGTCAATATCAACAAGCATGAGCCGCATTCTCCGGTCACGAAATAAAAGCTTATGAGCTAATTCGTTCAACTCCAGCCAGTCAATTTTAGAATCGTGGACGATGTGCCCTAACGACAAGCTATACTCCAGGTCCACTGAAACATTTAACTTTGTTTAATTCCAACCAGCTTGTCGGAAAGACCACACAATTTGGAGTCGTACGGTTTGCCTATGATCTGTATTACCTATTGCAATTGTCTTCAAGTCGAGTAAAAATGCCAACTTCTTATTGTTTGGCCATTTCAACGTTGGCTGTTTTCGGCAATCGTTCATTTATCCTCACACTTATAACGTGCGGATTGACAAGTTCAGTTCTAGGGAGGAAATGTTAAACTTTGAGAGTCAGAGAAACGTTCTGCACATTCAATGCTTTGTAAAAATAGGGATTGGTGGAAGTAGCATAAATACCTGAAAGTGCCCAGAATTTCGTCTCTGCCGTATTCCACAAGAATCATTTCTCCTTCATTAAATAATCATACAGCAGTTGGGATTGTCGAAGTAAAACCTCTCTTTGTCTTCTGTGTCTGACCAGGGAAACTCGCTAGAAAGATTTCTTCCAATATCACCTGCGTCAGACGGAAGGAATCAGTTCTTTTCATTGATAGGTGAAAGCTTAAACACAAGATCAAGCAACCGACGAAGAAGCTGCACTTACAGATTATCAACGTTTCTAAAGTTTGCGCTATTGCATACTTGTCTTTCCCCATCAAACGAACATCGACGATTTCGCTACTATATTTTGATTTTAAATTGGCTTGTTGACCACTGCCCACCAATTTCATAATCGCATGACTCGGTGTAACATACGTAACTTCAAATTTAGAGTTCTTTGATCGCCTGAAATTGCATTTGGGATTCCGGTCAGACCATCATGCTCCATTAACACAAACTCGCTGTAAGTAAATGCTGTAAAATGCCAGTTAAAATGCCACATACCGTAAGATTGATTCAAAATAGTGCAGACCTCCGGGCAGCGTTGCAAGCGCGACGCGAGTACCATCTTTGCGCCAACTGATTCCTGTCATGGTGTAAAAATTTTGGAAGTCTTGGACGCTTGCTTCCTCCCATGCCCTTCGTTTTGCGGACCATTGATACAGTCGTATTCGGTCAAACGATCCGAAAATAACGCATTGCCCCGATGGGCTAGCACAAGCTACAGAAAACTCATGCTCTTTTTCTTCTCGACTGTAATCAAAATATTGTTTAGTTTTGCCCATTCGATCGTAAACAGTTACTTTTTTATCACAGCCGCCTGCCAGGATGCTCTCAGCTCCCCAAGCTAGAGCAAACGGAGCGCAAGAATGATGAATTGTTGCAATCTACAATAATAAGATTTGAAGAAACACGGTAAATAGAGAAGCACGATGCATTCACTGAATTTGTGAATAGGGGGTTCTAGCAAAACGTTTTTACCAGTGTTGGACTTTCGGCATCCTCTATCACAAAAATTGCAATTCTGCCATCAGCAAATCCGGCGGCCACTTCAGTACCTGCTGGACTTCAAAGAGCATGAAGAATTTATTACTATTACATCTGTTCTAAGCAATATTGAGAAGTGATGATTTCTAATGATTATTATAACTTACTTGCACACCAATGATATGTTGGGTGACTCGGGATTAAAAATCGTTTTACTCTTCGTTTTAGTAGGAAGGACTGGAGTGTGGCGTAACTTTCCGTCAATCAAGCCACACATGAATTCAAACTCGTTGGGCCAAATCATGGTAGCTACCGACGAAGGTTGGAGGAAATTTGTTCGTAATCGACTTTTTCTGTTTTCCGAAATCTTCTCCCAGCTTATAAATGTAAACTATGTTATCGCTTTGTCCCACTGCAATTTTAGTGGAGTCAGGGGAAAATACGAGACAAGTGACTGTGTACACAGCGTTTCCATACTGAAAAAAAGGAAGAAATAAGGAATGAGTCGTAGGCGAAGGGATGCATGATGACGGGATGTTTCCGGAATGACGTGTTACCTTAGGGTCACAAGGCCGGGTTGGAAACTTGTCTTTAACTTCCCCTTGGTCATTATAGAGGTAAACAACCCGATCCTTACCACTCACTGCCAGCTTAACGTTGTTTGGTGACCAACACAGAGCAGTTATACGATCAACGCCATTCTGTAATTTTTAAACATAGTGTAACTAACGTGTTACCTATAGTTTGTGGAAATAGTAATTTTTAAATATCACGTGATGACTTACATCTTGGTTCGGACTGATGACGGTTTTCAAGTGCTTCAAATTCATTCTGTAGATGTGAGAGTTAATTCGGATAATGATTCTTATGGCTGCTTGCCATAGTCAATCAAAGTCATCATCTGATTAGTTCACAATGTGACTGTTGTCCTTTCTCGAGCAAAGGTACACCTGCCCTTTAGGCGCATATACGCACGCTCGTGGAGTATTGCGAAATACTGGAATGCGGACATCAACATAAAGTTTCCATGGTTACGGCTTTGTGTACCAATGTTGTTTGCATGGATATCATCATATCATCATACAACCTAGCTTTCTCCTTTTCTGCGTTTCTCCGTGAGCCTGATAATACTTCCCAAACCGCTTTCTCCGATCCAAACTATTTCTCCCTAATGACGCATATCCGCACGTTCGATCAAAACAGAAGTATCTTATTGACTATAATCTTCAAGTGCAAAGACCAAGGTAAAAGCATTGGCTTGAGTGTGAAAACTATTAGAAGATACCATTTATCTTGAATCGCCAAAGTAATGAAGCACAGCTATAAGATTACGATCAGTGGAAACGCCATTTATTTCTACGTCAGAAATGTAAATGCATATCTTTAAAATTTGGAAAATCAGAAAGAATTTTGATATGGGCAATTTTAAATTAGTTCTTGCTTTTCCGCTTTTTCTTGTTTAATCCTTTAAACTCGAGGCTGTGTAGTGGATCCCGGTTATGATACTATAAGAGATTATGAAAAATGTTCAAGACTTGAGATATACTAGCAAAATGAACACACTACGCAATAAGAAAAATTGGTTCGTACCCTGTGGGCAGATTGCTTTTTCGAGTACTTCTTCTTCTTGTCCTTCATTAAATACCGACCTGATGAAGTAGAGACTCCAGAAAAATCGTTGCCTGCACGCGCAATTGGTTTGAGAGTATTGGGGACGATATATTCTGGCACATTTTTCAAATGAGGCTGTGGCTTCACCGTATGCAAAACTTTGTCATGCTTCAAAGCTCTTAATTCTTGCGGATTGGCTTCAAAGTATGCCTATTGAACAAAGCAACATGGTAAATTTAGATTCACAACATCTTTCCGCTTCATATGTTCTGTCAGATTGTGTACTTACCTTCAACTTTTTGGAATTCATTATCTCGATTCGTATCTCTTTTAATCTGGCTTCTCTGACTGCAATTTTGGTCACTGCCTTACACGCATCTTTTGCACGATAACGAAATCCTTCGACCTCATCCATTTTGAAATTGAATGGTTTCATTTTGGTATCCTTTTCTCCGCTCAGCTCCTCCATGGCGTGTTCGACCTACAATTTCAAAATGTACATCAGCTTTATTTGCCCAAAGAGAAATAGCAAGAGCTAATATGAAGATGCTAACGCTAAGAAATCCAACGCCTTACTTCTGCAACTAAGGGCTCTTCTTTCAAATTAACGAGCGATAGCGCTGCCCCCTTAAAATAAACAGACTGTATGAACATAACTGCCACAACAAAAATCATCTGCAACCGAAGGAAGATACATATTGCCCTTTCATATTACCTGGTTATTCCCACGAGCCGTACGTCCTACACGATGAAGGTAAGAAGCAGCATCCAAAGGAAAGTCGAAGTTAATGACATTGGAAACAAACTGAAAATCTATTCCCCTAGATACCCCAGCCTCTTTATCACGCTTTCGTTTTTTCTTCTCCGGTTCTTCTGTCTGATCTTCCCCCTGCCTGTAACACGACAAATTCGTGATTTGATGGCCTCATTTATATGTGAAAAAGGCATGTAAATACAGAAAATACAAAAGAGAATTACTTGCTGCTTGAAGGCTTTACATCAGGTGAGCCGTCATCCAAATGACGATCATCTGAAGCTATAATGATGTTGTACATTCCAACGTTAAATTGCTGCACAGTATGCCACCTAGACATTTGTGGCAATTCTGAATTGAGAACACATGCGTTGAGACCGAACATTTCCAAGTACAACTTGAGCTTGTATGATCGATCAACATTATTAACAAATATAATGGATTTTCCGCGAACTAGGTTCAATTTAAACAGGGCGTATATTAGGACAAACTTTTCTTCTTCCTCTGCCTGAAAACAAAAAATTCAGTACTCGCTTGTAATCCTAAGGTTCTGTTATAAAGAAGACGAGAAAGGAAGAATTTTACTCACTCTAATGACGTAGTGTGCAAGCTGACAGGATGAAGGTATTAAAGGTTCTTGCAATTTTAAGATAACGGGGTTATGTAACACAAGTTTTTTAAGCGCCATAACATCGTCTGATAGTGTGGCGCTAGCTAGCACAGACTGATGAATTTTTGGTAGGAAATTCAGCATCTCCTGCAAATCCTTTTCGAAACCAAAAGAGAACACTAGATCCGCTTCGTCTATCACCAACATCTCTAAGGACTCCTTTAAACTGATGTTCTTCTGATTCAAATGTGTCAGAATTCTTGAGGGTGTAGCTACGATTATATCAGGCCTTTCATTCAGCAATGATTTAACGGAATGAACATCACCGTAAGCAGCAATATCCACTATGCTAACGTCTCTCGAACACGACGATGAAAGCTCCAGCAAATGAGTGCATATCTGATGACACAGCTCTTTACTCGGGGCTACTACAAGGGCCAGAGACTTTTGCTCTCTAGCTTCACTTTTTATTGTGAGCACTCTCTGCAACAATGGAATCGCAAACGCTCCAGTTTTTCCTGACCCCGTCCTGGCTCTTGCCAGTACGTCCTTTCCTTCTAAAATCAGCGGTATAGCTTTCTCCTGAATCAAAGTAGGTTCCTTCCACCCCAACTTAGCAATCGCCTGTAAAATATTGAGTAGCTAAAATGTACATTTTGTTCGGGCGTATTATGGAAACTTAAGATTGACAAAGCCTAAAGGAAAATAATGTCTATACCTTAAGTATACGATCGTCTAATCCCATCTCGTAAAACTGAGCCATGGTTCTGGTTTGAAACAAGCATGCGCTTTCCAAAATAAATGATGTCGGCACTGGAGTGGCCAACAAAAGGCAATGCGGTATGCAGTTTGACAGCTGTAGGTTGAAATTAATGGAAGATGTTCCAAGAAATCCACAACTAACTTTTAAACACAGCACAATATTAATTAGACATTTTAGACCACCGCGGCTGCAAAACTTTTTGTTAACTACAAAATAACCTCGTCGATTATTGAGGTCAGTACCTGGATTGCAAAAATTTTCAGCGTCTGATTCCTGAAATTAATTCTTTTCCTCTAATGCAGTACAAAGTAATACGGAACACGATGTGTGTGATTTATTTACTACGATGCTGCATTTTTTAGCTCAACATTAAATACGTAATGCTTTAGTATGTACATATGTGAAAGAATCGCGCATGGATTGAGGCGAACTAGCCGCTTCATTCAAGGATATCTTTACAAGACAATCTTGTATAATTTGTTCTCCGGGGTAACAAGATGCCCATAAAATTGTAAGCATGTGGTGAAATTCGCCGACCCTGTCCGTGAATATGTTGCTACTGCTATAGCCAGTTTTAACCCGAACCAAATCAAATCTATAGCCAGCGCCAGCATTAGGAATGATGCGATTCTGCTAAGGAAACGCAGTTGGGATAAGCGGGTTGTAGAGCCCTCTCATCTGCTGCGTCTGGTCGTACAGTAAGACCAATCTTCAAATATGCGTTGGCCGAACACTTTTTATGCGATGCAGCTGCTGGCACTGTCTGTGTCCAACGAAGAGTTGCGCATTCTGCAGTACCCGTACTCAATGAAGTCGTCCCAAGTTTTAAAAGGAAGAACGCTTTTATGGCTCTCAGCATGCGACGATCTGCATTGAACGAACTGTGTGGAATGATGTTCTCTAGTGATACGCATGGGATAATATGCTGAACATTTTAGCCCAGACTAGACCACACGACGTATAGCGCTGAATCGAATCATTTAGATTTTGGGCATTAAATTTTATACATTAAGTGCTTGCCACGATTAATTAACTTTTGTTTTTCATTTCTTATTTCGTAAGAAGATTAGATACTTGAGTTCGAACGAATGCAGGTTTGATTTTCTGAAGAAGTAGATAGTAACTACACAATAGTTGACGGTCTGTAGTTCTGGGTTACTCCAAGTCGATTGACCGATCTTAAGCCAAACGGTAAGCACTAATTAATGCTGAACTAGCTGTCAAGTATTTATTTTCTTCAAGATAGTCGGGAGCAAAATTTCATTTGGAAAAGATTATTGAAAAATATGCTCATGACTGAATTTTTGACCGGATTCAAGGATGAGTAAACAATTCAGTCAGTTTAGGGCTAGGGTCTTTTCCTAATAGAATTGTGGGAATAAATTGCCGGGGCATTATTTTGCTGTTAATTACTTACAGGGTTTTAAGACACGAAGATTACCTTAAGATGTCTCGACGACGGTTAGACGTACCGGAATCATTGAGCAGTGCCAAAAAAATGTAAGAACAACACGTGGACAGCATTTGAAACCATCATGTAAACTTGAAAACAACATGTTCGAATAAGTATTAATATTTTTTCCGTTTAACAGAAAAGTGGACGATGTGATGAGTCGAACGGCAACAGTGAGACCGGTGGTGCAAATTAATCAACTGAATGGAAACGTGTATACTCCTCGATATTTTGAGCTACTGAAGAAAAGAAGACAGCTACCAGTATGGGAGTACAAGGAGAAGTTCATGGATTTGCTAAGTAAACATCAAACCATTGTATTAGTGGGCGAAACTGGTTCTGGGAAAACTACACAAATACCGCAATGGTGCGTAGACTTTTCCAAAAGTCTCGGGAAAAAGGGTGTTGCTTGTACTCAGCCTCGAAGAGTGGCAGCAATGTCGGTGGCACAACGAGTGTCTGAAGAAATGGAACGTTAGCTTGGGACAGGAAGTGGGCTACAGTATACGTTTTGAAGATTGCTCGTCAGCGAAAACTGTGCTTAAGTGAGTAAGAGTTATTGATTCATATTGGGTAACTTTGCATGTTTTTTATATGGAAAAAGTCTAATTGTTATTTTTTGCAGATACATGACCGACGGTATGTTACTACGAGAAGGCATGTCGGATCCGATGAATGGAATCTTACCAAGTAATTTTACTTGATGAGGCCCATGAAAGAACGCTGGCCACGGACATACTAATGGGCGTTCTGAAAGAAGTTATCCGGCAAAGAAGTGATTTGAAACTTGTTATCATGTCTGCCACACTGGATGCAGGAAAGTTCCAGGTATGCGATGATGCTATTAATACTGCTGTGATATGGCGTTCAGTTGTTATTTGACCCATCAATTATATGCTTGTATCTTGCAGCAATATTTTGACAATGCTCCGTTGATGAATGTTCCTGGAAGAACACACCCTGTAGAAATATTTTACACCCCGGAGCCCGAACGGGACTATCTGGAAGCATCTATACGAACTGTTATTCAGATCCATATGTGCGAAGAAGGTGAAGGAGATATCTTGCTGTTCTTGACTGGTCAAGAGGAAATTGAAGAAGCTTGTAAGCGCATTAAAAGGGAAGTAGACAACCTCGGACCTGAAATAGGAGAGTTGAAATGCATTCCGTTGTATTCAACGCTGCCGCCTGCCCTGCAGCAAAGAATATTTGAGCAGGCACCTCCTAAGAAGTCCAATGGTGCGATTGGAAGGAAGGTAAATGCTGAAAACCTTTTATTATTGAAACTCTGTATTGCAACATTAGTATGGGATTAATCAAAGCATATTAAAAGGATGTAAATTTGTAATCCAAGGTTGTGGTATCAACGAACATCGCCGAAACATCACTGACCATTGACGGAGTTGTGTTTGTAATTGATCCTGGATTTGCCAAACAGAAGGTGTACAACCCTAGAATTCGAGTGGAATCTCTGCTTGTATCACCCATTAGCAAAGCTTCCGCACAACAGCGCGCAGGGCGTGCCGGACGAACAAAACCCGGAAAATGTTTTAGGCAAGTAAAAGTTGATTCCTATGTAAGGTAAATAGTTTTTTTAATTACTTGACGAGACTTGTAATGTTGAATGTCCGTTTTGTAGATTGTACACTGAAAAGGCGTTCAAGCAAGAGATGCAAGAAAACACTTACCCTGAAATCCTTAGGTCAAATTTGGGATCGGTAGTGTTGAATTTGAAGAAATTGGGAGTGGAAGATCTTGTACACTTCGATTTCATGGACCCACCCGCTCCGGAAACCCTAATGAGGGCCTTGGAGTTGCTGAATTACCTAGCTGCTTTGGATGATGACGGAAACTTGACAGAACTAGGAGCCATGATGGCCGAATTTCCTCTTGATCCTCAGTTGTCAAAACTTCTAATAGCTTCGACCGAATTTCAATGTTCAAATGAAATTTTATCGATCACAGCTATGCTATCAGGTATGAAATTGTTGGGTCATTTGATGGGTTACAATTAACTAACGTTTTAAATCAAAAAGTTCACTAGAGTGTCATTTTTATGCAGTTCCTCAATGTTTTGTCCGGCCTAACGAAGCAAAAAAAGCCGCAGATGACGCGAAGCTCCGGTTTGCCCATATAGATGGCGATCATCTAACTCTCCTTAATGTTTATCATGCTTTTAAACAAAGTAAGCTGTTCACTATGTTAAAATGGCCTACGGTGGATTGAAGTAATGCTAGTGTGGTAATCACTATAAATTCTTCTATTTCTTTCAGACATGGAAGACCCGCAATGGTGTTACGATAATTTCATTAACTATAGAAGTCTAAAGTCAGCTGATAATGTCCGTCAACAGTTATCGAGAATTATGGACCGATTTAATCTAAAACGTGCCTCAACAGAATTCACGTCTCGAGAATATTATGTCAACATCAGAAAAGCTTTAGTTTCCGGATTTTTTATGCAGGTAAGAATACTTTTACGCTTTCATCGAACTCCCTAATTGTTTGCATCGATTTTGTTACAGACTAAAAAGTTAAAGCTATTGATTTTTTTAGGTTGCACATCTGGAGCGGAGCGGACATTACTTGACCATCAAAGATAACCAAACGGTACAGCTACATCCTTCTACTTGCTTGGACCATAAGCCGGAATGGGTTTTGTACAATGAGTTCGTGCTAACCACGAAAAATTACATCCGAACAGTTACGGATATTAAGCCTGAATGGCTTTTAAAAGTTGCGCCCCAATACTACGATCTTCAAAACTTTCCCCAATGTGAAGCACGGAGACAGTTGGAAATTCTATCCGCTAAGCTTGAAGCGAAACAGTTTAAGGACTCATAATGTTATCAGAATTACTTTTATTGTATTCTATGTGTAGGACTTTATATATTGTTGTTGTTGTATGATTTGAGTTTCTTTTTCATGCCTACTCCGTATAAGCTCAGACTTCAGCTAAAAGCACTTTTGATGGCTATATTAACTTTAGATAGACTAATTAGTGTGACTTGATTATCATGCATGGCCTCTAAGTTTATTCCGCTTAAAGGGAATTAAAAGATTGTCTTCTTTCATGCTGAGCAATTGTCTTCCTTGCATAAGAATATGTTTTACGGAACGACATAATTAGCCTTGAGAAAATACTAAGTTCTTATCGTTACAGCATAAAAGAATGGCTACCACGACCAATAATTCCCTAAAACTCAGCACAAGGAACATATCAACACGAAGTTTCTTTATTATCTGCTGGTGCAAAGAGCATCGGCCCCTTTCTACAAAAAAATATTATCCTAGCAGTGGATCAACCAGACTGCTTCTTATAAATTGTGGTGTTAAAAATAATTTAAATTATACAGAGTTATTCACAAAAGATTTAGCGCAGTTCTCTAATCGCTAGCTAGCCCAAAAACTTTCAAAGTACCAGTGTCTCTGTCTCTGTCATATTTTTCTTTATCATCGCATGCGTATGCTAGTAAGTTTTTTGTCGGATGGAATGCAACCGTAAATGTAGGAGACTCGACAGCGATTTCAGCCACCTGAAAATGATACAAGTTCATATTACTGATTCTGCAATTTCTGTCTTCTTCGAAAGCGAGTACAGCATTAGTAATTTGAATCACTTACTCTTTCTCCCGTGTCTACATGAGCTATGTCTATGGTTAGATCTTCCGATGCTGAAGCTATCAGGGACCCGTCATGGTTAAAACTGATTGCTCTCACTGGCCAATCCAAGCGGGTGAAGGTTCTAATACAAGCCAATTCTTTGAAGTCCCACAAAGAAACAACAGCGTCTGCAGATCCAACTGCGAAGTATTCTCCGGAAGGGTCAAACTCAATACAAATGCAATTTGCCGGATGAGCTTTGAGTTCTTCTTTGAGCTGCATGTGTGGAAAACTGAAATTTGAAATGATGATTACTTACTTCATTCAATAAGTTCATATTTTACAATTAGTAGTACGACAAAATAGACCACACCGTTCGTATTTGAGGAAATAAATAGTAATAACATGTACCTGTAAATGCAAATGCTTCCTTCACCATTTGTAAGGAAGAATAAGTCTGAAGAAGGATTCCAACATATTTCATTGACTTCAAATTTGAAAGGTTCTTCCCGGAGTATTTTTTCTCCTCTAACATCAATGAATGTAATAAGATCTTCTTTGTTGCCCACAGCTATGTAATTTCCGTCAGGTGACCAGGAAATATTAATATTTTCGCCTTTAGTTGGGAAACAGTTAACACCTCTCTGTGTTCTTGCATCCCAAATACGCACAGTCTTGTCGCCACTGGCAGTTCCTAATAAGTCTGGATTCGAAGCATGCCAGCAAAGTTGGTCGACGGAGTCTGTATGGCCCCGAAATACATGGTCTTGCCGCTGAAAATCACCCGTAGCAGTATAATTTTCGCCATTTTAATGATAAGACATCGAAGTCACGCTAACATTGCAAGCTGAAAGGTCTTTAAACCCGCCGAACCCTTTAATGACTGTGCATTCCATTTGACGAATTTCCTGACATTACTTTAGTGAAAACTATGAATTTTGGTTCAGCTCGCACAATAACCAACTCCTCTGGCCCATGCGGCACATAGTCATATGGAGTATGCTATACCCTTAGACTCATAATAGAAAATGACTTGGCTCTCGGTGAAAGTCAGTTATTTCATGAGTAGCACTCGGCTCGTCACGGTTTCTGCGATTCTCTGGATTTAGTGAATAATACACAGATTAGCATGGCGTTACCGGATGCATGAGATTGATTGCCGTAATAATTCATGGCATTTCAACTTTGACAAACATTTCTACTTGTTGACGAAAAACCCAGATTGCTATCAAACGACTCAAAGAAAATCTTTAGCAGCATTAAGTGAATGCCTATCAAATCAGTGGCTCAAGAAACAGATGGTACTCCAAGAAATTTTCAAGGGCAACTGCGTACTGATGTCCTCGTAAATGTGATTGTGGCATTAATGCGCACACAATTACTTGCGGTGGATGCCCAGCGACCCGCCTATGGCATAAATTTTTCAGTTCATCTTCCTTCCTGCAATTTCGCCAATTTTGTTTCTT
>VRMD01001235.1:0-18126 GCA_009872375.1 Sminthurides bifidus
ATACATTGAAAGTCTTGAGAATATACGAAATACTGCAAGCATGAAGCTGGTAGCGAATGCAGCAAAGTTATTAGGTAAGTTTAATGGACATGTAATTACATGGTAGGTTAAAAACTTGTCTAAGTTCGGTAATTGTTTCGCAGGGAACTCGTTGCTTGGGAAACTGACCATGTCTTCTGCGAATTATCGACGTATGTTTTTTGTTCGAAACGAGAAAGAAGCTTTCAAAGCTACTTCTGACCCCAACTTCAGTACATTTAATATCATTCAAGATAAGTTGGCTCTTATTTCGATGCGTCAAGGAATTGCAAAGCCAAAATTATCTCAGTTATGTGGTTACATGATTTTGGGGAGAAGCAAATAAATCTTCAATCACTTTGTACACGAAGTTTTAATGTAGGAGTTCGGTAATGGATGTTACATTACGGCGGGAAGCACTGATTCCATCTAGACTTATTTGATTGTCCCACCAACAAAAGGTGTGTACAAATGGATTGACTCTCGACCCGATGTATTTAACTTGAATGGAGCGAAGGAGTAAAATGGAACTTGGAAAATGCTGATGTTCCGATACGAGCCTGTTGCTCACATCGTGCGAAAGCATACGCAATTAAGTAAGTTTGATGAACCATGGAGCGGGAAATTAAAGGGAGGAAATTAAGAATTAATTAATGTGTACCAACAGGTTTGGCGATGGCACTGAGTTGAAGCACGGTAGTGGTTTAGCAAATCGTCAGCATCGCAAAAAAACAAGTTCAAAGTTCAAAGTTGGCAACTGCGCGAGCAAAAGTTCTTGAGAACTTGTTTAAGGTAAATCCCAGCATTAAAAAGAGGAGTAAGAAAAAGACAAGCGTGAAACGGAAGAAGGGAGAAAAACATAAAAAGTCAGCAAAACAAGTAATTAAGCCTTCAGTAACTACAACAAGGAAGAAGGGGCAAAAGACGAAGAAGAAAAAGAAACAAGAGGCTTGCACTGGGATATTTTTGTTTTAATTATCATGGCCCTTGTTTACCGATCTTCTGTGGATTTGTTTCCACCACTGAGCCTTGATCCATCATTTACACCAACCTCTTACGAGGAAATTTCGATTCGATCTGACTTGACACATGTAAGAGCTGGAATAGAATTTTACTTGAACTCATCCGAGAATTCGTACTTGGACTTGTCAGGTAAGGGTGTGAATCGTAAAATTTCACCTGATTCGTGGGTTTCATTTGCATTGTAAACAGGTACTATTTATCTGTCATCCAATCAGTTCCAGGCTCGGCGCCGCAGGTAATAGAACCGATTCATCCCGTTGAAGTGGAAGACGACGAAGAAGTAGGAAATGGAGTTCCCAGAGTTTAATTACCAACTTCACTGTCCATTTACCATGTGCATTACTGGTGCTAGTGGTGTGGTAAGTTTTTTTAATATGAGTTTCAATTAATCATTCACGATTCGCGAGTTTTTATTCACATCTTTAACTTACGGGGAAAAACAAATTTAGTCAAGAGGATTTTATGCGACCGCCACCTATTGCTCGACAAGCTAGTAGAAAAAATATATTGGGCGTAAAAGGCCTGGTCTAATGATTTGGCTGAGGTACAGCGGAATATTCCTGAGATAATTCTGA
Source organism: Sminthurides bifidus (assembly GCA_009872375.1). Lineage (NCBI taxonomy): Eukaryota > Metazoa > Arthropoda > Collembola > Symphypleona > Sminthurididae > Sminthurides > Sminthurides bifidus. The sequence continues at coordinate 1,617 of VRMD01001235.1, forward strand.
CTAATGAGCCAAAGTTTGATGTTAATGTAGATGTAGAGGGTGAGAAACCTCATTGTTTACAAATCAGAGACGATTTCCATCATGATTTGAATGATAAAAGGTACGGTGAGCTTTTCACATATGGGTCAACAAAGTACAATGTGTCAGTAATTCTCGTTACCCACGGATTGTTTATTTAGGCGAGAATTTTAAGCCAGAACACAGTGTACATGATAATTATGAAGTCCGCCAGGGATGTGCTTTTAGTGAGAACTTTTTTAAGTCAGTTGTTCCCATCGGACATTGGCTGGGCTTTACGTGTTTATAAGGACGCTACCAAGGGCCGGTTTGGTTACTTGTTCATCAACTGTTCAGTTTTTGACGACGCAAGCTTCAAGCTCCGATCTAGCCTTTGGCCAGCTGACGCTGTGTTGTATAAAGAGCCGTGATAAATTTGTGCGAAAGTAAATACCAGGAAATTGTTAATAACTGTTTCCACGGACAAAGGAAAGCATGTAAACGCTGTTTGCTACACGTTTTTTCCTGTGAGTCGGACTTCAAAAGTCGAGGATCATCGTGTGTGTTGGAAAGTGTTTCAGACTAATGACGAGAAAAACGAGTGCGGTTTGAACTTAGCGCGATACATTGCCAGTGGGAACGAGTTGCATGCTTTGACTAGCGCAGACAAGCAAGCGCTTCATTTGTGGCTTGGAAAAAAGCTTAAGATACATGTGCATGATCAATCCCCCATAGTGTTTTCTGATTGGAGAGGTGCTTTCGCGTGGACAAACACTGTAGCGAGGATTAGAGAGTGCTTAATAAAGCTTTACGCTGGTGTGCTCAGACGAAGAGGGCAATTGATAGTTCCGGCCGAGTACCACGATAAACATGTAATTTTTGTGCCTGAGATCAAGGAAAATCAACTAGTTAAACTTTCTTATAATTGCCTTCCGAAGCTTGCCACATGGAAATCCCCTGCTTTTACGGTATATTTTAAACATATAGTTGGAGTGCGTGATAACCTTGATAAGGATAAGGAGCGGCGTGAGAAAGCCAAGGAGTTGGTGAGAAAACAGATTTTGTTGCACGGACAGGCTTGGACTTTAACTTGCCGACACAAAAAAGTGCTTGAGCAGTGGTTAGGAATTAGTGGAAAGATTGTTCCTCACTTGGATGTGGATGAATGCAATGGTGATTGTGTGCACTTTGAACCAACTGCTTGCTGCGTGAAAGCTATGGAAAAGTGTTTGATGCTGTTTTATTAGTGACAGAATGCCTGCCGCCAATTTGAGGCTTGGTCAATACACATTTATAGTTGTTATTCATGATTCAAATAGACTAGAAGTGTTATCGTGGAAGAAAGGAATTAACGGACACACGAATGCGCTTTTTTCGGGCAAGCCATTGCGCTTTCTTAAGCGCTCAGGAGAGACGTATGTAATTATTATACAAAAAACGCGATTTTTCCGAGCCAATTGATCCCCATTTCAAGCTTCCATTGTCTAGTTAAATAAATTTATCTTGGAACTGGTTTTGAACTTGCGATATCGTGATTGTGTGCTCTGTAGGTTCCAACATACTGAGTGTGTGTTTCGCATGTTGCGAGGTTTTTTTCATGTGCTCGATGAGACATTAAAAGGAATTGCGTGGGAACGTGTGCGAGAAGAGTTGAGACTTGAGAAATTACAAATTTCAGGTGAAATTGAGTGAGATGCTAAGATATGATAATTACGTGAGAGAGTTACGAGGAATTAAGCAAGTGAAGCACCATTTCAAGCTTCCATTGTCTTGGATTGATGAGAACGAGGGAATCCCGTCAAAAGTTTTTTTCAAGTTTGACTTGCTGAGTGAGTGGAGAGTGAGATACGATAATAAGGAAGTAATAAATAATTTTATCTTGGAACTGGTTTTGAACTTGCGATATCGCGATTGTGTGCTCTGTAGTTTCCAACATACTGAGTGTGTGTTTCGCGTGTTGCGAGGTTTTTTTCATGTGCTCGATGAGACATTAAAAGGAATTGCGTGGGAACGTGTGCGAGAAGAGTTGAGACTTGAGAAATTACAAATTTCAGGTGAAATTGAGTGAAGATGCTAAGATATGATAATTACGTGAGAGAGTTACGAGGAATTAAGCAAGTGAAGCAAAAACATGAGTGAGATGAAAGAAATTATTTTTGGAGATGATGTTCTGTATAATGCGAGACTGCTAATAGCAATGGAATCGGATGAAAGCACTATAGTATGTGAGATGAGTAAACATGAAGGACAAGTAGACGAGGAGGAGCAAGGTGAGAAAGAACATGGCGGACAAGAAGAGATGATGCCCTGCAGGGTAACTGAGGAGGAAAAGCGCGCCAAAAATAGAGATGATAGTCCTACAGGGATGAGCGAGCCCAATGAACAGGAAGATATGGAGGGAGAGGTGGAACGTGATGAAACCAAAGATGGTGTGCTACAAGAGATGAAAAAAGAAGATGAGAGCGAGGAGGAGGATGAAGATGATGAATATAGTGGTTCGAGCGTGTTGGAACTTATGAGCAGAAGCAGTAGCAGTGACGGCCATGCTGAAAATTTACCTGGTCCTAGCAAGAAGCGAAAGATGACAGTAGAGGAGGAGGAGGAGGACGAACCCGAAAGTGAAGTAGAAGATGAAGAAGAGGACGAGCCCATGGACGTTTGCGGTAGACAACTATTCCGTTTGTCAGTAGTTACGGATATGGAGCTTCCATTAATTGGGTTTGCTCGAAACACAAGAATTGCAACAAATGTCCATTGAATTTGGTTCCATAATGTTCCGTAATTATTGTTGCAGATAATCCGTTTATTGAATGGGAAGTAGAAGATGATAGTGAGGAAAATGATGATGATTGTGATGATTCCAATTCGGACTACGATGTGCAGTTGTTCAATGAGCATATTGAGGAGAGGAAGGAACGTGTAGACCGATTGTTGGCCAGGCTGGAATTCAATGCATTGCGGGAGCAGGAGAGGATGAAGAAAATACGGCGTAGTAGAAGTAGCTTTTGATAATAAAATGGTGGTGGCAAAAAATCGAGTCTTACTGACGCTCACTTCAGTATTTGCTGAGCATTCTAGTGTAAACAATGTCTGATTCAAGTTCTTCGCTGTTGACGCAGCATTATAATTTTTTATCATTTTTCTCTTTATCGCGTAAGAAACAAAAGGAGTTGTTGGGAATTGTAACTCAACCCTGTATTTTAACATTGTGTGAAGTAGTTTTGAATGCTGGGCAGCGTGTTTTTCATTTTGATAATAAAATGGTGGTGGGAAAAAATCGAGTTGTCTTACTCACGCTCACTTCAGTATTTGTTGAGCCTTCTGGTGTAAACAATGTCTGATTCAAGTTCTTCGCTGTTGACGCAGCATTATAATTTTTTATCATTTTTCTCTTCATTATCGCGTAAGAAACAAAAGGAGTTGTTGGGAATTGTAACTCAACCCTGTATTTTAACATTGTGTGAAGTAGTTTTGAATGCTGGGCAGCGTGTTTTTCCTGTGTCTAATTCCAACTTGAAGAGCGTAATTAAACATCGTAAGACTCTCAAATTGCTTACGTGTACTTCTTTGTCGTGTAAAAAACGTCGTGAGCTTTTGGCAAAGTCTTTGCCTTGCATTAATTTAATTCTGCAAGACCTTCAGAAGTACCTAAAACCGGATACTAAGCAGGCAAAGAAGAAAAATCAAGATCGCACTGAGCAAGAATGAAAACAGGAGTAAACATTCCTTTGCGTAAGTTTCGTTTAATGCCTGAGCACGAGTACCAATTGTGTAAGGCGCGCATAAGGGAAGGAAGGCAACCACCTCAACCCATGCAGCATGTGGCTCCTCCACCACCGCCTGAGCCACCACAATTGGAGATGGAGCCACCACCGCGCCCTTTGCCTGATGAGGATGTAAGTAATATTCCATTACCGCCGGAAACTAATGAGCGGCAATCCGAGGAACCATCTGCACCTTTGCTATCTGACATGGAGCAGATACCGCCACCACCACCACCACCTGCCGTAGATCCAGAGTCAAATAATGGGAACAAACGCCTATCATATAAAGATTTGCTTACTCAAATGCATGATGAGAAGAAGGCAAACGAGAAGAAGAAAACGAGCCGAGGAAAAAAACGGCCCGCAAATGACGAGCCAAGCAGCGTTGATGTTGCTGATGGCATGGAAACTATTAAGGACATTGAAGCTTCTGCGAAACGTCCCAAGACCGCTGGTTGTTTTACAAACACAACCGCACCGTTGCCGGAGGCAACGGCTCGGGAGCTGCCTTCGGCAGCGGACCCGAGCGTGCCTGTGGCACGCTCGGAAGAAGGGGTGGCGGCGGCGGCGGCGGCGGCCCCTACGAACTCTGATGTACCGATTAGTCGACCAGGAAAGCGAAAAAGGAATGAACTTGATGAAGACGAAGACGATGATCCATTAAAATCTGTTGCCGAAAGGCTAAATGTACAGGAACCAGTTGGATGGAAGCGCTTGCGCAGACCAACACAAAGATTAATTGAATCGATTTAATGATTAATAAACAAAAAAGATTGGTTTTATTCATTAATAATTTCGTCTACGTATCTTATTTCGGCATGATTCATCCGATCTAACGTAAAAATTGCACTTTGCTCTAACAAGCCAAAGCACGAATAGGCCATCGATGTGGCAGCATTGAAATTAAACTGGAGGCGAATAGTGCCAAAACGCGTTTGTTGAAGCACATTACTTGTCTTCATATTCTGTATATCTAATATAAACATGGTACATTTGCCTGATTGGAAGACTTTATACGGAATTCCAAAATTATCAAAAGAGGTGTTGTCAACCACACCAAGCATTGTCAACATATACGCTTTCGCAACATGCTTGTTTGCAAAGTCTACGCTAATGGGAGGAATAGTGTACATCTGATTGTTGCAAAAAAGGCTCACAGATTTTAAGTTTGCATGGTCAAATTCATAAGGGTCTGACGTTTGACTACCGAACGCGGTCGCATTAGAGGTGAAAAATAGGCAAATTCGCTCGGGCAGGCGCCCATCTAACATGGATTCATTGCTAAAGCTCTGTACGCCAGAAGGAATTACGAAAGAGCGAACGGAAACTTGTTTCATGGGAATTTTCGCAATTCCATTACGCATTAGCAACTCGTGATTGCGCACGCTAATACTAGGCAAAAGCTGATGGCGCTTCACCCATAATGAAGCCTCCTTTAGCGTCAAAGCATAACTAATATCCGCATTTGCCGCGGTCTTGTCCTTGCTAATCAGAACAAAGTCATTCGAAGTACGACCTAGCCTTACTTTAATTGACAAGTTCCCAGGCAATAAAATTGGTAAGTTAAACACATCATGATGTATTTTACCCGCCAGCTCAAAGCCATTACTGTTCTTCAACAGTTCATTACGAATCTTGTAACTCTTGTTTGTGACTTCTAAGGTGCCAGGCTCTTCATCCAGAAAAAATCCACACAAAGGCGCGCCAGTTAATGCATAATCTAAATTAAATCCTAACAAATTCTCCACATAACTACGGTACTGGTACAGAACCGATTCGCCAACTACATTATCATTAATCGTTACTGTACAGCTCTCAAACATGGACCCCAAAACGTTGTTTACAAGCGCTGATGCGGATGTGCTTGCCGGTGCGGCTCCTGCACTTGTTTGTACGACAGCTTTGACGACCAAAAACGACTCTGTAAGAGAGTGATTCCTAGTTTATTTCACATATAGCACAATCAGCCATTTATAGAAACAAAGATTCACTCGCTTACCTGACAAATCCAGGTATGAATTCTCTGATGAATTCAAATAAAATTCAACTCCGGCTCCAACATGTGTCAAATCCGAACGCGTAGTTATTTCTTCATATGACGTCTGAGTAAATGAAGGATCAAGGCTTAAGGGTGGGAACAAATCAACGGACGAACGATAGACAAGCGCCATTATGAGAATCAAAATAATGAGTTCCCAGTGCAAAATTCCGACTTGTTTTTCGCCTTTGTAGAACCCTTCCTTTTCTTCTTCCTTGGCTTGATTACAGAACTTTGCAACCTTTTAATTGGCACCTTCTTCCCAGACTTTTTCGCACTCGTTTTCTTTGTATTCTTCCTTTTCTTCTGATTTGTCTTGAATAAATTCTCAAGAAGTTTTGAACGCGCAGCTGTCAGCTTCGAATTAGTTTTTTTTCGTGTCTTTAATCCACCACCTTCCTGTCCACGAGCCATTTCTTTCAGCCCCTGCGTCGCTCGGTGTCGTACGACGTTCTTCAACTGTTGTCCCTGGCTCATATCGGATATAGCTCTCGCTAGGAATCTCCTCCCATGTGGAGCAAAAAATTTGCCAGCCGTCTTCAAATGTGGAAGCATGAACTTTCTCACGCTCGCAAACGTTGAGCCAATGTTTCCTGCCCCACGCATGCGTCTTGGTCCCTGAGAAAAGGATGTTATTAGCGAGGCGAAGCTTTCACAATTCACCATTTAATCAATCCAAACGTAATTACTGAAGTACCTTGAAGTATTGAAAATGAATGGAGCCTTCTCCCGTCTGTGGGAAAACTTGTAGATATGGATCCATGCTAAAACTTGCGCTTTAAATGTAGCACTACCGTAACTAAACCAGTTGGCAATGGAAAATATTCTCCCAGCTCGTTACGAATTTCCACGTGAATAGTGTACAGCACAGGAGTCGCCAATTTCATGTAGTACACTGGTGAGAAACTTATTCTTTGCGCTGTATTTGGCTCCGTCACCCGAGCCTTGGGCACGTACGGCACTGTTCTCAAAAGAGGAGCGAACGTATTTCCCACAAAAACCGGCTCGCAAACGTTGGAGTAAATAAACAACGTTGAGTTTCCCAACGCCCAATTAGCAGGCTCCGAAGCCACGTAATCACCAACATTGTAAACAGTATTCTCGGAAAATCCAAAAACCTCTAGTACGCGTGACGAGAATCTGACCTCACAATTTCCTGTCGAATCGGCCTTTTTAAGTTTTACAGCTACTACTACATAATCCCCATTATACCCAACGCTGAAAGTTATACCTTCAGCAACTAACAATGGGCGCAATTGCGTATTAATTTGCATCACGAGTTGGGATAATGTTTTCATATCACCGGTCAATTGGAGCGTTCCACTTTTCTCACCTGTCCGCTTCTTATTCTCACCCTCACCTTCTTCACCTGTCCAAGTTTCCCATAATACCGTTCTAGATTCATGATGTACATCTGCACTAAACGCTATTACTGAAGACGTGTAAGTTATTTCCGTCAGCCCAATCTCCCAGTCGTCTTGATCTGCATGTATAGGATGCGCCAAGTTAACCTTAAAATTACTTGTCGTCGACTCAGGGTATAATTCCTGACTTGCCGTAGACGTTATATAAATATACTGCTCATTCATTTTCCCACTCGATCAACGATAAGATGTTTGGAGACAAAATGTTTCGCACCCGTCGGCCACTATAGGAGACGGTGAAATGTACACTGCACCATTTGAGTAGCAAACGAAGTAACCGCGACCGACCTGGAAATCCACATAAATTAATTAGCCTTGCAAATCTTACTTTTAGACTCCAAGTGAGAAAAGTAAACTTACGTTTTGTATACTGCACCGTCGTCTTTCTACTTTATTACAGCATGTACACTGTATCTCACTCGATACATTCGGAATTGTTCTGCAGCAAAATAATTGATCAAAGAGCCATTTGATCATTATAAGACTTCCACAAGCTCAAACTGGCTAACAGAGCCAATAATTTCTTCTCCCTGCAAATCCTTTAGCCAAATATAATGAAGACCGTCGAGAACCTTGTGCTTCGCAATCACAAACACTTCCTCTGTATACCTGGACCGAGTCTTTTTTTCCAACCCGTGTCTGTAATTAGCTAATCTTACACGCATCCCTACTGTGAACTTTTGCTTAAACCTAGGAGTACTGTCACGATTAGGATCGTAAAGCAAATGCTGTACAAGGACTTGCTTCCTTCTGTCTTGCAACACAGATGCGGGTGTGAACCCATGTCTTCGTGTCTGAGAAAACAAGAGCTTCAGTTCCCATAATCAAGCAAAAACCTTCGTTTGGCGATTTCATCAATGCTGCCAACTCACCTTGGAACCATTTAATGTTCTCGCAATCGACTCTAATGCATCAATCCACCTGTTGGTACCTTGGCTCTCAAACAGACGATAAAAACGTAGCGAAAGATTGCCAATCATTCTCTCGGCTTGTGTAGCTTTGGTCTCTTGCTGATAGCTTGAGTAATGTTTTATTCCATATTTATTGCACAAACCATTGAAAAAAGAGTTTTTAAACTCTCTGCCCTGTAATCATTACTCAGTTAGTTCCCATAGCCACCCATCATATTCTCAAGTTAATGCTCACGTACCTGGTCAGTCATCAATAGAGTAGGAGCACCCCCTGCCTCATTTATCACCGTCTCGAACTGGTTTGACACTTCCATACCAGTTTTTGTTGCCAGTTTTCGCAAATAAGTGTACCCGCTAAACGAATCCACAACCACAAGGCAAAATTTGAATCCGTCATTATCGGCTTCATACTGAATAAGTGACGCTAAATCTGCTTCCCATCTTTCCTGTGGTCCATACGCGATTACCCTACGTCTTGGATAAATCCGCCTTCTCGGGTAAAATTTAGTGTATACTGGTTCACCCAACAATGCATTTCTAACTTCCTCTTTGGTCCTAGTCGCATGTTGCAAGAATGTGTGTAAACCCGTAAAACTTCCCTCTTGATTAAGGTTTAAGTACTTTTCCCTAATATCCATTGTTTTCATGTAGCAAAAAATGGATTCAGATGAATTGCGAAAGTGTCTCTCAACACTGACCAAATGCGGCAAGAAAAAGATTAGATCCAAAATATGTGCGATTACAGCTCTGCCTCAACTCGTTTCTTGGTTTGAAAAGCAACAACAACCGATCGCAATTATCTTCAACACTGAACCATGGTGGGAATCAGGAGAACACTGGTGCTGCATATTTTCACACAATTTCTGCAGTCCAATCCTGTTCTATGACTCACAAGGCTTGGATTACAATGGACAGAAATCCTTTGCTTGGTAAATTTTTTCACACGCTCAACAGGCCAATTAACCAATTCAACGTTCGCACACAACGTCATGCAACTTCAGTATGTGGTCAACTATGTCTACTTTTTCTTTACTATTGTGTTAAACTTTGCTCGTGGAAACGTATCAAACATCTCATGCATCGTAATCTTGTATTAAGTGAAAACGAAGCTAAACGGATAACGCTGACTTTACTCAAGCGCAAATGTAACCCAATTTATTTTAGTCCAACAGTTCAATTGTGTAACATATGAAGATGAAAAGTAAAATAGTAGACAGTAACTTTATTCAAGTCTATGATTTGCATTGATCATACATATCAGTCACTGTGTATACAAAACTGCACCTACAAGTTACCATAACATAAAGGTTTGCTACTACGAGTAGATCACCAATGGTGTTAGTCTTATCGCAATTCACTGCATAGGAAACATCTAGATTTTAGCATACAAAGATTCATGATCTGACTATTTGCGGTGCACCAATGACATTAAAGTAAAATTTCCTCCTCCCCATCTCTCAAGATTTCATCATCAGCACTTTGTTCAAATGCCGGGTTTTGCACAGTATGAGGATCACCATACAGCGCCTCAAACATCTCCCGATCTCTAAGCCTATCCATCTCGATCATGTCAGTCATAGTAACAGTTTCTCTATAAGTAGGAAGACCCATGGGATTCATGAACCGAACGGATCTTCGTTTACGCAGGCCTTGAATCCAAATGAACAGACCGACTCCAATCATCGCCAAAGTTAGAAGGCTCACACCTGTAATTCATTCAAGATTGCTGTCGTAAGTACCCTTGCTAGCAAATGCCACACGCTGCCAATCATGGAATGTAAGATTTTTCAGTCCGAATACCAACACTCACCTAGGCTCGAATACAAAATAACGTGAGATGAGTCCATGTAGGGAGCAACTGTAGTAACTGCAGCTGGTGGCGCTTCCGTGAATTCCCCCTCAGCTTCGGCCCGTTTGCACTCAATCACAGTTGTGAACGCCATCTTCAACAGGTAGTTGATTGGTGCGCGGTCCAGTGGATTGAGACAGATCGAAGGGAAGAGAGAGAATTTGGCCATCGCCAAGTGAAAGACGCATCCCGCCATCACACATTCCTCACAAGTCCACCTCTCATCACATTGAATCTCTGTAACGAGTCACCATAAATTCAATAACACGCTCACGACCTTATTCCTCTTCCAAGCATCCACCCTTCATTCTACTATATCAGCTTCTTACCCAATTTCAGGCATTCACGACGGGTGCTGAGTGAATGATGATCAACATCAGCATTTGATGGCAGCACATCATGGACAGGTAAACAGACCGAATCCTCGTCAGACTGCGCACCGCGGTAGAACAAACAGCCCTGATCTACACAACTAAGGCAAGGGTCGTCAATGGGGCACGTGCCTGCAAGAAAGAAACATGCAAAAATTACACTAATGCACCTCTCACTTGTCTCACCGATGTCTCCACACAGGTATGAGCTAACGCGCACAGATTCACACTTCCACATTATCACCTTTCATGCCAACTCAAAAGTAAATTCAAAGCTTAATTCCACACCTGGATCAAACAAATCGTCGATTCCTGCCAACGATACATAATCCGAAAAAATGTCACTATTGACAACAGCCAGTAACATAAACAGCAAAATCCGAGGCTTTGTAAAAAACAACATGATTGTTAACTGCTTCGAAATGATGAACTTTATTGAAACCAAATCAAAAAATGAACTTGAATTCCAAATGCAAAAAATTGAGTGAGAGAAAATTAGTAATGCTGTCTTGTCTCCAGACACAATCTAATTGGGAGACACAGCCTTGATCATCTCATCCTTCTTTGCGAGACAGTAATCCGTTGCCGTTTTCATTAGCTGAGCGTCAGAACCCATGTTCGCGTAAATGCAGCTCAAAACCTTCATGAGTATTGGAGCATGTTCTCCATCGAAACTGAAACCCATCCCTGAAATCATATTTCGTATTATAAATCGTATCCAATGCAATCGCATTAAAGCCACTACCAAATCATAAGTTACGTACCCGTATTGGCTCCGGCTTTCTTTACCAAAGTCACTTGCAAGCGCTTGTATTGGTAAGACACGTAGACTCCGACATCTTCGTTCGTCTGCAACAAGTAAATAAGCATATCGAATTACCTGCACTTTATCAATCAAAATTGAGACACCAATCTCACAGCGTAACATAAATGCACTTACACCATGCTGAAGAGTTTGCAATTCCTGATTTAGAGTGTTGATTGCAGGCTCTTCGGATACTGGAACAGACAGAGCCTCTTGTCCTATCTGCGTCTTCTTGAAGACGAGCCCACCCCGGCGATATTCATATTCGCTTACTTGAGACATGTCAGCGATTTACTTCTACGCGAGTGTTAAATTTCAGCAAAGATATGAGCTAGTGAACTGCTGGAAAAGACTGATTAAGAATATCAGCACACGCAGAAGCTTTTATATAGTTTCCAGTCTGTTCGCTCACTATGTTTTAGTCTACCTTCAATAATTGTTTCACCTGTGAAAACGTTCCCTCACTTTGTGCGAAAAAGTTTTGCAAATTCTCATCCAATCTCGCAAAAGCACAAAACACGTGTCTATTTACCATTACAGTATAGGAGTGTCGACCACATCCCAACGCACCGTCATTTGTTCCCACAGGTAAGACCGGTTTTTTGTGTTTCCCTAGTGTTTGTTGCTTTCTTATGATTAATTCATGCATGCTTATTGTTTTAATGAGTGAAACACTGCAAAGCACAATATGTCATGTAAAACTATCATAGGAACAGTTGATGTGAAATCTTATCTCTCGTTTGCGACTTAGGCTCAACTCTGAAAACCCTGGCTGAAAGATGACTCGCTTGGATTTATCCCTGTTTTTCATATTGGTTGTGTGGACTGGGTTCTCATCTGGTAAGTTGATACGTTCACGTAACCTTATCCTAATTTTAACTTGCATGCACCACATTGTATATGGGAACTGACAATGCAAGCTTTAAGCTCCCATCAAAGTTCTTGAATTCATGCCTGAATCATGGATGTTTCCATGAGATACTCATTGTGAGTACATATGAATTTCCGTAATTCATTACGGTATTTTGGTGAGTCTGGTCGATGCATAAGCCATTTCTTTTTTCAGGATGCAACCATAATGCCAACTGTGACACCTGCACCCGAATTGCTACGTGTACATTTACACTGTTTGTAGATGAATCGACATCATGCGTGCATGAAAGTCGCATCTATGACAGTGGCAATCATGTTGCCATGATTGCCACCGTCCCAGCACAATGCCTCCTGCTCCAACAGCCAGCACCTGACCTGAGCTCGACCGCTGCTCCCCAAGACCCAGCCACTACGTCCACGACCGAACTGCCACGAAAGACATCGTCTTTCAAGAAGAGCCATGGACCTTCGGCAAATTCGTCGCATTACGCTGGCACGTCCATTACCAGTCAAGTCTGGTTTTGGGTATGTGCCGCTGTTGGTAAGCCTAATTTAAAAGAGGCAATTATGATGGGCCCCCTCACCGTGTGTACCCGTGTACACCACTATTTTTCTATTTTTTTAGGTGTTCTGACGACAATTGCGGGACTGATTACTGCAGTAGTGAAAATCTGCAAATGTATCTTCTCGACAAAGAAGAAAATAAGCGAATGGAAAGGGCGACCAACCGTTGTGAGGGACCTTATCACTCTCGACGACGAAAAAGTGTAGTGATAGTGATAATAGTGATGATAATTGGTAAAACACCACGGAGCCGCACTTGCTAGTCTAATTTATCATCGAGTTCCCCTTCCTATGTAGTAGGTTTTTTTAATTTGGTGTTAGTTCACTTTTCCACCTCTTTGATCAGCTCCACAAACACAGTAATTGGAAAAAGCAAAGGGAAGAAGCTCTTGAAATTGTAGAGAACAGTACCTACGTGAACAAAATTTCTTTTTTTAATTCACCCTAGTTTATAGATGAGGATGAAGTACAAATCCTTCATTGGAAGTAACATGTGAGACTGCAGTGTACTAAATTAGGACTAAACTACAAGAGTCAAAGATATTGTTAAGGTTAAACACTAGCAGTATATATTTTTTCCACAGATCTCTCTTTGTATAAACAGAACATAAAATAATTAAGTGAGAGAGGTGTACAAATGGCAAAAACCTGTTTTGTTAATGCCATTAAATAGTTTCTTCCCTATACCTTGCTTTTCTATTCTTCTTTTCCCATCATTTAATTTATACTCCCATGCTTCCCTTACGACGATCGAAATCGCCAAAGTTTTCTGCGGGATTCAGTAGTTCTGTGTACTACTAGCCAGTATTTACTTCTAAGTTAGTTTGGGTCAGGTGATCATAATAATTTACGCTTATTAAATGCACACGATCTTTGCAATGATTTAAAGCGTAGTTTAAATGATTAAAAAAATTAAAAAATGTTGACTGAAAAAATGATATGTGGATTGTGGTTTGGCCAAGTCTCATGGGTGTTGTGGTCGGTGGAGTGGTCTATGGGATAGGACAGGTGGACTGGTGTTCTGTGGTAGGTGGCCTAAGAGGTTGTGGAAAGTGGTTTCGTGGAGTGGATTTTTGCTTTAAGGCTGTGGACTTGTGGACTGTGGTCCATGGACTACTGCAATGCACATCACTGCTTTGGACAAATGGCTGAGCGCCAAGACAAGGGAGTCGAATTTCTTAGCATAGTTTAGAAGTATGGACACTTCCCTATTCCATTTCGCTTATTTATTTTAATGTTACATACCAGCACTTTTGCTGTTCAGTGGGGAGCACGCTACATTATCCAGTTTATCCAGGCTTTGCAACGGTTCCAGTAGGAGCTTGATGTATACGAGGACAAAGAATAAGGTAAGCAAAGAGGGTGAGCGATTTACTATGCCTTAATAAAGCAGAGCTCCGATTTTGAAAACTGGCGCCAGAGGGAGCTGCTTTCCAATGCAAAATAATAAGCTGTACCAGAATCAAAAGCCTCTAAACTTTCCCACCAGAGAGCGCTGATTCAACAAAATTTTCTCAACCCAGCTTCTTCCATACGAATGTCTTCCTGACAATGTAAATGTTAACCACAAACCATGTCAAAACGCCTTCCCAGGTTCTTTCAAGACCCGCCCAAGCCAGGCATGGGCCTTCCAAGCCAGTCACAGGCCTTCCCACGCCAGGCATAGGCCTTCCAAACCAAGAAAAGGCCTTCCAAGCCAGGCAAAGGCCTTCCAAGCCAGGCAAAGGCCTTCCCAAGCCAAGCAAAGGCCTTTAAAGCCAGTCAAAGGCCTTCCAAGCCAGTCAAAGGCCTTTTAAGCCAGTCAAAGGCCTTCCAAGCCAGTCAAAGGCCTTCCTAAGCCAGTCAAATGACTTCCCAAGCCGGTCAAAGCTCTTCCCAGCCTCTGAAGGGCCTCCCCAGCCTGTCAAAGGCCTGCATCAGTTTACGAAATGCGTGCCTCAGCCTCTCGAAGGCCTGCTTCAGCGTATGAAATACCTATGTCACTCTGTCAAACGTCTTTCTTAGCCTGTCAAAGGCATGTGAAACGACGGCATGCGCATGTCAATGGACAGCCTAGGCCCAATAATGGCCTGGCAGTGCTTGTCAAAGGGTAAAGGTTGCCAAAGGCCACTGCTTCTTGTATTTACTATCCAGGTCACCATGGTCTTTTTATTTGCATTGAGATTTTAAAGCGGTAAGCTTCCAAGCGTTTGAAGTCAAGTGAACACAAGTGTGGAATAAAATGAATAACGATAGACCATTGCATTAGGTCAGTGAATCGGTAAACTATACTGTGCAAATCCAGAGATATGGCGTCCCATAACGTCGGAGATTTTGTGTTTGCTCAGATGCCTGATTGGCAACTTTGGCCAGCGGAGGAATGTCTAACTTTGTAATTAAAAACACAAATGCCCAAAAAAATGCTAATAACACATATCTTTTCAGGTTTACAAAAAAATCGATGACTAATCAGTCATAGTTTCATTCTTAGTTCTAAAAAAATGGTTAGTAAACTATTTTTGGTTTATTTACAGCATAATAAGCAGTATCGCCTAACAGTACCATAACCGTTTCAATGAACTTGCAGCGCACTTTTTCCGGTAAATGAATTACTTCCAATAACTCGGGCTACGTTTCTACAAAACATGAACGTAAAGGAGGAAACAAGGGCACATGGCGAGACCAGAAAGTTTATCGCTGCATTGATAGAAGCTGGACAACGCTCACGATTATTCCCAAGAAAGGTCGACCTGCGCCCCCGGGCCAGAAATGTAAGTTAATTCCAAGCTCATAAGAGCATATCATGGTATGTCTAGAAACTTCAAAGGGGACTCCAGGAGCCTCAAAGTTAGGCTAGGGCTTCAAAGGCCTGACAAGCAGCCTTGAAGGCATATGGAGCGGTCCTATTGTCGTGTCCAGCAGCCTCAAAGGCATCTCCAGCAGTATTACAGGTAGCTCCGGCAGCCTCAAAGGCATCTCCAGCAGTATTACAGGTAGCTCCGGCAGCCTCAAAGGCAGTTCCAGCATGCTTACAGGTAGCTTCAGCAGCCTCAAAGGCAGTTCCAGCAGGCTTATAGCCATCTCCAGCAGGCATAAATGCATGTCCAGTAGGCTAAAAGGCATCTCCAGCAGGCTTTAAGGCATTTCCAGCAGGCTTAAAGGCATCTCCAGCAGACTTAAAGGCATGTTCAGCAGGCTGAAAGGCATCTCCAGCGGGCTTAAAGGCTTCTCCAGCAGGCTTAAAGGCAGCTCCATCCGGCTTTAAGGCAGCTCCAGTAGGCTTTAAGGCAGCTCCAGCAGGCTTAAAGGCAGTTCAAGCAGGCTTTAAGGCAGCTCAAGCAGGCTTTAAGGCAGCTCAAGCAGGCTTTAAGGCAGCTCCAGCAGGCTTAAAGCTGGTCCAGCAGGCTTAAAGGCTTCACCAGCAGGCTTAATGTCATCTGGCGCCTCCTTGTTCCCATGGCAACCATTGGTATATTTTACATTGTTTGTTTCATTTCTGTCCGCATTGTGGTTGGAATTGGCTCCTTGTAATCAGTTGCGATTTTGATTGTGTATCAGTCGAGTGTTGCAATTTTCTCATATTGTCTCACAATGTCATTTTCAACATTTTCCCCTTACTTTATGGACTTGAGCGGAATATTATCTGCTAATCAATTGCCAATGGAGTGCACTTTTAATTGTATTCCATGTGGTGTCCGATACAAATCTGCTTCATCATTGAAGTTTCAAAAACAGGCGGACTGTCCACTTTATAAGAACGGTATTGAAGCACCTATGTTTTCCATACCTTCGCGTATTGCGACTCCAGATGTAAATGATAAAGATGAGCTTCTTGGACCGGATGCAAGAGCTGATTTTGTCCAGCCACATCCGGTACCCGAAAGACGAGTCTTGTGTAATGTGTAAATGTGATGTATGAATGTGCTAATATTGTT
>VRMD01001236.1:0-18120 GCA_009872375.1 Sminthurides bifidus
CTCGCCTTTGAGTGAAAGAAACGTTTAGAATATAATAAAGTAACCAATCGAATGGCTGTTCTACGACATCTGCCCAGTTGGAATCTCTCAATTCATTAACTTTAGGCTTAAAAGCAATGAATGAGAAGTGTACCAAAGTCTGCTGGAAGTGTAGCCGGTGCTCTATTCATGACATTGAGAGTTGAGCAAGGACAGAAAATGGACTGATTGAGAAACCTAATGAAATTAAAAATAAAAAGAGGGGTAAAGTTAGTAGTTCTCTTGAAATTCTGACTTTTAGCCTTTGATGTCATACTGACGCAATGAAACAATTCTGGAAATGAATAGAGCATGATTGATCGCAGCACGAGGATGAGGAACAAGTCATGGCTGATTTCGTGGAACAAAAAACATTTGATTTGGTGAACACTTCCACAGCTTCCTCTACTTCCGTCTGATGAACTGATGAATTAATTGAACTGACAGCGTGTGGCATCTATCGCGATTTGTGCTTTTATCAGTTTCAACAAGCCGTGACATTTGCAATTTATCTCCGACTGCGAAGTCTCAGACCTCACTCAATCATGGCCGAGTTGTGACAACGAACCAACCCTCACATTCAAATCTGTCGACTGGCAGTACTTGAGATTCATTTGTAGTTGATTAAAGGTGTTTTCTTAGAAGTGTCATTATCAGTTCCACTGTTTCATATGTCCTGGATTTCAGGTGTGTGTCTGTGCAGACCATATCGCTTTAGCTCGACTAGGCTTGTCAAAGACCACAAAGAACCATGGCTATGACACCTGACATGGATTTCAGTTGGGAGTCGTGACGTACATACGTTCTTTTACAAAATTACCTTTTTCAAAGAATGCTGATTATCCAAAGGTCCAATGGCCGAGTTCCTCCTCAGCGCTGAATTGAACGTCTTCTGATTATCCTTCAGCTTTTTCACCAGCACCCGAACGATGTTACAGAGAAAGCCGAGGCTGAGTACCAGGCATAGACAAACCGGGATGGATAAAATGTTGTTCCACTTGGTTTGATCCACCCAACAGCTGTAGGAGAAACAAGGTTAAATCCTATAAAGCACTTGTCATGCTACATGTACAACGAACGGACGGAAGGAAGGGGGCACTTTCCCTGTAAACAGGTTTGGATTGCATGGACATGAGCCACTAGTGAAACAAGTCCATGAACTGCAGGATGCAGCCTACAGAAAGTTTAGAGAAACATTTGTTTTCGATGCTTGAAATCCTGCTGACACGGAAAATCACTGAGGCGCAATACACTTGTCCCTCGTCTTCGTACAAAATTCATTTACCAAGTCCATAGGAAACTCGCTTAAATGACAGAGACACGGGGAGATAAATGGAGAAAGCATGTGTGTGTGCCTGTGGGTGTGGGAGAAAGTTCACTTACGTCTTGTCGTTCATGTCCATGAGTCGAAAATACATGTATATCAGGATAGGAACCAGGGGCCCGGCCCAACCAAAGATGTAGAATCCTTTTAAGAGATGTGCTTCAGAGCGGAAAAACGTCAGGACTAAAAGCGTGTGTAAATAAAAGCCCTCGCAGAACATCCAGAAGTAATTGGCAACCATGAAGTACTGGACGAAAACATGAAGAACTTGGCACCACCACTGAAACATTCAATCATCCTTACATGTGAACTGTAAACAGACAGGGTCATGTTTCCGTACATGATTTTAACGACACAATCTCCAAGTATTTAAGCTCCAAAAGTATACTCCTCTTCCAAGCTGTTTTCATCGCAAAAACAAGTAATAGCATTCTTGGAGCGTGCTCGCAGGTAATCTCTGTTACTTTATGTTAGCGAAAGTCCAAAGTCGTAAGACTTGGAGTAAATTGAGATTATGTCCTGGTTGTTTTGTTACGTATTTGAACTGATTTGCTTAATATAATTTGAGGGAAACTTTTTGGTTGACACAAAGCATTTACATACCGGACTTTGAAGAAGGACAAAGGGATCATTAACCACCACGCGGTACCAGAACAACCACAAAAGATTGCTAATTATGAAGGAGAAGAACAGGTGTTTGTGGATTCGGACTCGGGTGCAGTCCAAGCATCTGCAATGAATCAAAATCGTTAATCATATTTGCATTTTGAATTGGCACTTTTCCAGCTTAGTACCTAGAATTGCTCTCGCTATTGCAAAATCCTGGACATTTTGAACTAAATTAACGGAGAGATCCCTTGAAAACTTACTTGAAGGAACAGAATATGGCGAGTGAGACAATCAAAGTGATGACAGATATCAAGTAGCCGATTTCATGAAGAGAGATAATGAACCTCCGCCACTGTGAATACATAAAGAGAGGTTTTTTGCCCTCATATAAAAAACAATAAAAGTAAATGCGACAGAAGCGACAGATAGAAGTCATATGCATGCAATGCATACAATCCGCCTATGGTTTTGGCAAACATTCTGACAGGTTTGCTTGCTAAGTTTCCATCAGTATTCATATAGGCATCGTAAGTTTCATTTCTGTCATCTGATGAGCTCAAGTTATACAGACGCCGTTATCAACTTTTCATGCCGTACTTTTGAAGACGCAAAACTGCTGGGTAGCTTTTTAACTTTTTTCATTTCACAAGTGCAGGCGAAGTTAATCATGGTGTATGACCAATACTGTCCTTATCAAGCAGTTCTAGTGCTGAGAGTTTCGAAGGCCAAAGAAGTAATGAAACTCTCATGTGCATTAAAATGGCAAGTATATATGCATTCCAGCCTACTTAACTTACACATCGGAGGGAAAAGTCGTCAAAGAATCGTGACTGTAGTACCAAACTGCCAGATTGAAGTCTTGACTGACCCGAACCTTACGAAACTTTATTCGCCACGCCTTATTAGTGAAGGCAATAAAAAGACTTCTGGCCCAATTTCCAAGTTAAGAAACCCTTCTCGGTACACCGACTTTAATTAAGTAACAAGTTACCAATCCAATATAGTTTTCAAGGCCAGTAGTGGGAAGAGCAGAGTTAATAAGTAAGAATCTTTAACTTTTCCTTATCCGGAAACCACCACATTCTGAATCTCGAAAGACAGCTTGCGAGAAGGAAGGTCACAGCAGTACTTTTATTTTGGGTATGTGCTGAGGGTGCATTTGCTTTCTAAAATACTGAATGCTGTAATATCCTGACTCGGGACAAAAAACCCTAGAGACTGCACCAAACTGATGGTTGGTTGAGAGTGATAAGTTGAGCAAGAGTTGGCGACTGAAATCTAGAACAAGGAGATACTTCAGCAAGAGACAAAAAGAGCCTAGCCTAGACTTTCAATTAATGTCCGGGTTCTTTGACTTTCATTTTTGAAGTCTAGCGGAATTTGATGCTGTTCTGTCATTCAAGAGACAGAGCAGCAAGTCCCTTTTGGACGGATTCGATCCTTTTTTCTCGGAAGAAGTGAAAAATCTTGAGCTTTCCGTAGCAGTGGTCCCTGATTTGATCAATTCTGTAGCCTTTTTTAAATTCAACCGGAAGGAGGGGGGAGTAGGAAAGACAGACTTTTGCTTTAATTTTTGCTCCGGAGGTAATCTACTTGAGATCTTCCAGTGAGCATTCCACGAGTGCTGATTCCTCACAGTTTCCCCATCAGAGATCACGTGGTGAAAGCTTGGATTCCAGGCTATATTTACACGAGCGTCAGCCCCCTTGACTAGCACGGCATTCTGCCTCTTCTGCAAGTACTTGTGAAGCAAAAGTACTTTTCTTTTACCAACAGGCGGAAAAAGTTTTCTCATTCCTTCAAATCAAGAAATTCTAGCGAAGCACAACAAGGATGGGTAAGAAAAGCAAACAATTTAGGATCTGCTTGAAAAAAAACTTACTGGGGGAATAAACAACTTCGTTGACCTATCTGGGAGTTGGGAACTTGGGAAATTGAATATTACTTTTTACGTATTCTTTCTCCAAGTGAAGAGTTCAAGGTGACATTACCGAAACTATGTCCAAACTTGATGCTCTGGTCTAAATATTTTGTGTATTAGTATTGCATTGGTGTATCGTCATTTATTTGGATAATAAATTATCTGGGTTCCTCTGATGTCTGAAGATAGTAATTTTTTTAACCTTAGTCGATAAAATTATTTAAGTTAGAAAATGTTGATGTTTTCGAATTCGTATGCTATCTTTACATTACGAGAGATGCAGTGTTGGTTAGTGACTATGTACGCACTCTCAGTCAGCGCCTTCAGGCTTTACAGTCAAAGGTATGAATCTGCAACAACTTCATGCACCAAAAATAGGTATGCTTTCCAATTAATAAATTAGCAAAAGATTTAAAATTACCTCAAAATCTTCATGGTCAACACACGCCGTGTAATTGGACCAAGATTTCTTGGAACCCGGGATGACGAAACCAGTTTCCATCAGGTAGGCATTCTCTGTATGCAAAATCTGCAATTCATACGCAAAGCAAGCATGTTCAGAGCACGCTTTGCCCATTCCAGCTACGTGGCTATTAGCTAAATTGAAGTAACAACAGCGGCAGGATTTAATTAAAGTGATTAAATTAATGGAACACGCATCTGGTTTAGCGACACTCATCTTATAGGCTGACGGTGGTGGTATGAGTGGCACCCTGCCCTTACAATCTCCGACACTGACACCGGAATTTGCAAGATTGGCAGGAAGAGATTGAGGATCTCCATAATCATATGCTGACAGATGCAATAACTTGATTAAGCCATATGCCCTACATGAAGTACAAGGAGAATTTTGCAGTTCACAGACAAAAAAAATCCATCTGTCTGAGGATCTAAAACATGCAGGAGAAAAAACTCCATCCAACTTCTGTCCATCCAAAAACTGTCCATCCAACTTTCAAATGGAGAAAAATCACTCCAATTTCTTGATTTTTCCGATCGGGTAGAATCCCAATCATTTGCAAGTCAACAGGATTTTAGGGCTGCAGGTAAAGGGATTTCAATTTCAAAGACGCAATCACCCATCAAAGGCGTGAAACCCGGTGCGCGTAATGGCTCCTTTTAGAAAGTCATCTCGTCCTAATTGGCCACTTATTTTCGAGGAGCGGATGAGGTGAAGCAGATTTTCTAGATTCAGTAACTACGGGAACCGAATTACATATTACGCTCAGAAAGTCATCTCGTCCTAATTGGCCACTTATTTTCGAGGAGCGGATGAGGTGAAGCAGATTTTCTAGATTCAGTAACTACGGGAACCGAATTACATATTGCCACAACTTGGACTGAGATAGCAGGGATCGATTTCATTTGCAAATGCGACACAAGTTTTCAGTGGCTCAGCTCACTTCTCTCTGAAGATCGATCCTCTCAGGTAAATTGATAACAGTGTTTTCCCAACTTACAAGAAACTTTGGTATCGCTCAAGCTTTTTCACCTGTCCAATTTCCTCAAGTCCCTTATGGGCTTTCCCATGAAATTGTGGAAGAAAGTTGCCCCACGGTAGTTTGCACACTCTATCAAGTTTTATGCCTGGAATTTGATCCTTTGACAAAACTTTTCCGCACCTTAATCTAATAAAAAAGCCACAAAGGCAAGAGAAAGAAGCACGGCATGAGATGGAGGGAATGTTTCAAATTCACTTTGCTTGCAGTAGGAAACCATATTTGGTAAGATTGTCTCACAGGATATGAAAGTTGTGGCTTCCGGCTCAAGTATGTGGGATTGAATGAGGAATCAAACTTTATGTTCTGTTACCTCAAACACCTGCGCTGACACAGATGATTTCTCTGCCTTTCAGTCACTCTTAACTAATTTAGTTTGCAAGTCTGATTATGCGACAAGTTGTAATTAAATGCAAAAGTTTCACTAATACCAGCGCTTAAATTAGCATTTATTTCATCAAGTAGAAAGAATTACGCTTCAGCAAAACCTGGGTGGGTGTGCAGTACTTCCGAGTTTGCCCGCGCACAGTTCACTCCACTAATGGTATATGCTCCCAGTCTTTGCTGCTCACCCGTCCATTTTCCGGAAGTGAGAGCACAGGGTTCCGTTGATCCGTAGGATTTAAATCAAGGAGCTTTCATAATGTTACATTATGGCCACAAAACAAGATCTTGAAACCGGATACATGTTATGCAAAATGCGCTCGTCCCGCTTCGGAGATCTACGAGGCAGAAAATGCAACAACATCATTTTTTCAATCATTAACCTGGCTGCAAGTAACTAAAGACAACCATCAGTTCTGACTTGAGCTTTTCATGAAAAACATCACGTTTCTCATACCTTGGCGAAACGTGTCACAATCAGTGTCTGCAAACGCGGCAGATTCGAGAACCCATGATAGGCACTGACATCAGAGAGATTTTCCCCAACTCCCCGAAGTGACAGGTACTTGAGGTCTGCATGACATTTGACACAGAAGCAAAGCTTTTAAAACAGCTCAGTTTAGCCATTAACCACTAATTGTGTCTAATCCATCCAATCCTTATGCACTTGTGTTTCAGCCCAAGCGAAGCCGGGAATGAAGAGCGGTAACTCACGTTTGAGATTCTGAAAACTGTGTCTTTTTGGCATCTCATGCATGAAACTGCCACTCGTTCCCGCTTCTTCATGCCTCGCCGCATCCTTATTACCACCATTAACCTGTGGTTCTTGTAATTTCAAGCCCGTGATTCCAAAGTCAGTGACATTTTCCATGTTCGCAAAGATGATAAGCTTTTCCAGGCATGTCATGTACTCGACAACGCTTTGCAAATCCAAATCGCTGATTGAAGCCGAGGAGAAGTTGCTATAAGTGCCTCGAAAATAGGTATCTGAAGGACCATCGAGGATCTCGAAGGAAACAAGGTTCTGAAAACACTTGGCCGTGAGTGGTACATCAAAGGACTGGAAGTTAGGCCGACTCTCATCCATCACCAGGCTCAAGCTGGAAGTATGGGGAAAGACAGCGTCTTTTACGGGGATTAACTCCTTCAGCGACTCCACTTCATCATGGTACAGGGCAACAACCAAGGATTCCATATTGTTCCTAACAACCCCCTCCTGGAGACTTGTCAGGTGGCAATCCTGTTCATTTTCTCCATCACAGGAGCCAAACATCGCACTCGTGACGTTTGCCTCAGGCTCTGAATTCGACCGAGGTTGGCTACTCTTCCGGTGCTCTCCACCAAAGTCCGAGGACTTGTGATCGGAGACCATCAAGCAGATTCGGAACACACAGGTGTTTGGCAACTCATCTTGCAATCCTTGCAGTAAGTGAACTTGCTTGGACTTAAAAACTATGGTACTGAGGCCAAGAATACGCAGGTTCCTCAATCTCGATACTAGGGGAATAAAGATTTTCTCAAAGGATCGACTAAGCCACACGTACTTGAACTTGAACACTAGTTCTTATGAGGGGTAATGAATCTACAGGTGCACCTGTACTTGACCCTTGCACCCAGTTTTGAAACACACTTAAAAACTGATTAAAGTAAGAAATGTTCTCTGTCTCGGTCATATCTACGTACAGCTTGGTTAAAAACTTAAAATTTAAGATGAGAAAAATGTTTAAATGCCGTTCAAACTCGAACATGTCTTTGACATCGGCGGTGATGCCCGCAGGGCTGGTTTTGAGTGACAGCTCCGAGTATTCACACCCCATGATTGTTAACAGCTTAATCAAGTCTGTGGTATCTTCACCACAGTTTGGCTTGTACAATTTTATGGTTTTTAAATCTTCTAGGAAAACGTCCCTGCAGTAGGAAATTCGAATAAATCTTGTTATCAGGTTCACCAGAGTTCCACACCCCGAGATTCTTGAGGTCACTTTCACTTTTTTCGGTGTACACGGTTCTTACGTCGGTGAAATTTTGCAAGTTTATGAAATATCGAAATATTTTCCCTAAACAGCGCCAAGTGAGGACGCATCGGATCAGCTGCAGTTCTGTTACACTTTTCACCCCGATTTGAAAATCACGGCTGTGGAGCAACTCGCTCATGTTGCTTTCACTCAAGTTTTTCAACTTCATCGTCTTCCACAAGGAGAACTTTGGCACTGAGCTTTTCAAATATTTGAGCACTTTGTCAACGGTGTTGCCAGAGCCAACATTCCTGGATGACTACACATGTTCGGTTCAATATTTCAGGCTTTAGTTTCTTTTTTAAGTGTCGGCAAACCAGACGAAGAGTCTTTAGGTCCCCGTGCTCCACGTAAGTGATTATGTGATGGAGGATTTTGTCCTAAAAATAAACAGTTTTGGATGCCTACGTGCTGATTTTTGAAATCCTTGGATTTTTAGAGGTCAAAGATCTTTCGCAAGTTACCTCCAAGTCTTTTAATGTGATGCTATTTTGTCTTTCAGTAGGCTCAGCAACACCCTTGACTGCATCTCCAGCTTTACTTTTCAGTTCGCCAATGGGTTTGCTATCTCCGTTACTGGCATTGGGTCTGGTGGCTTGAGGACTTGCTGAGGATTTGCTTCGCGAAAATCTGTAAATTGTAGATCCACCTTCATTTTGCGTAGGCGTCAGCTCCATTCCATTTCTCGAACCTGGGCTTGTGCCAGTAGGGTTTTGAAACATTGGAGGTGCAACTGCACCTTGATAAGGGACTTGGTGACCTTCAATGTCGTCTTCTAGCTCATAGCTAGTTGTTTCTGGGTCTAGAAGGAGCATGAGCCTGGTGAAAATTCTATGGCATGCAAAAACACCACACACTTCTTTGCAAATTTTACGACTTGTGAAACGGCAATTTTATGAATAAATCACATAAAATTATCAAATATCAATTCCTCCAGCAGTAACTACAGCTCGAATGGCTTTTCCTTCATGTACCAACCTATTAAATTTTCCTAACATGGTCTTCCCGCTTCCTCCCCACCCTCCTCATCTGACATGGGGTGAAATGCCCTGGTTTTGGCCTTAAGTGCAACTTGAGAGAAATAAAATCACAGTGAGTACATGAGTATGCATGTTTGAAAATGTTCTTCCATAATTAATTACTGCAGGGACTCCAAAGTTGTCGGTTAGACCTCTCGTAATTCACGGTACCGTGCGAATTTCAATGGATGTAGCTTGAAAATCGAGTTTTGCACAAAGTACATGAAAATTGCAAGGTTTTTGTACCTGTTCCGTGCTCTATTCAAAGCTACCGCTGTATTTCAAATTTAAAATTGCAACACTTCAGGACTTTTTATGCCAGTAACGTTTCCATGATGTGGGAAATGGGATTCGTGAGAAAAATGTACAAAAGTAATCCCTAAGTCTGAAAATTGCAACCGTTGAGAAAAATTTATTTCACAAAGAGGATTTCATGCCAAGCGGATTTGCACAGGTATCAATGCCACTATTTCTATAGTCTGAGTTTTTGGCAATTTTTAATAAAACCCATAGAATAAGTTTACAATTTTGCAAATGATTCAGCATGCAAAAATTTAATTGAGACATGTCTTCACCTGCCCTTCAAAGGAAGGAAAGCAAGCCCTTACTCCTATGTATGCTTTAGTCATCCAACATGGCCTCAATCAGGAGCAACTCAAATCTACAATCTAACCTTGCAATCTCGTTCCACAAAACTTTAACACTTTGAGATGCTCTGTAATGCAATTTCAGCGAGCATGTCCTAAAGGCATTTCCAGCATCTGTTCATCTGTTGATTCATCTGCAAGAGCAATCTTGTAGATCTTCATCTCACCTGACATTTAGCAGACGCTGCAGCACTAAGACAAATCTACCCAAGGATTAATGTTAGCATAATAGCTTTTTCCATTTCTCATCATAATTCCAACCTCCACAATCCTTCATTACAAGGCAAAGTATCCACCTTAATATCCCTTTAGGTAAAGTAATGGTTACAAATGAGTAAGAACAGAGGATTGGAATGTATAAGTCCGACTTAGTTTTCTAAATTACTAAATAGCTAATGCTGAAGCTGACGCTAGTTTCTAGAACCTGTTGTACATTCCACCAAAAAAGAACCGGGTGGATCTTCCACTTTCTTGTGGCTGTTCATAAGATGAATAATTCTGACAACGGATTATCTTTAGACAAAGAAAGATTTGTGCCATTATCCAGGGAAAGAAAATATTTACCCTCTAGCATTTACGGCTACGCTTTTCGTAACTTATTTGTCTGCCCGAGGAACATGGACTACTTAACATGACTTACTGGCTTCTAGGCACTATAATTCGGTCGACTATTTCCCTCCGGGCTATTGACGCTAATATTTTTGCTTCACTGGCCATCATCATGGAGAAGCCAGTAGAAATCATAGTGATCGTTCGGATTGATTGTCCACAAATTGACCTCATGAATATCCCCCTTGCGGAGCTTGTGCTTCTGAACATAGAGGCGGAAAAACTTCTTCCCGCCTCCAGGCACATCCAGATCAACTCCAATGCTGAGCTCCTGACTCGGCGTGATTTCCAGGTGGAATTTGCTGATTTTCGCTCCGGTAAAGTACAGCCTCCGGCTAGTTGTTGCTACAAGATAGGATTTGCCCTGCCTCATGTAGAAAGTTTCCGCATTCTCGTTCGCGGGAACAAAGGTCCAGTAATTGGTCACATTCGGGCTTCTTGCTGCGGCAATGTGGTTCTCCAAGCCCTGGTCTCGGACGTGTAATTTTCTAAACAAATAGCCCTTTGTAAAGGTATTTTGTATGGTCACATTCTTTGTCAACACCAGCTGAACCACACGAGGCAGCTTTTCAAACATGGGAGCGGAGCAGTTGTTCAGCATGTAGTAGCCCAGGCTGAAGATTTCTCCCCCGCCGTAGAAATGCCCGTAGTCGTGCATTTCTCGGAACAGGGTTTCATATCCACTGCACTTGGTCGTCTTCGCAATGAAACGGACAAGGCTGAGGATGTTCTCCCGCTTCCCTGCGTAGGCGTCGATAATTATCTGGTTGAGGATGGCCGTGGTCTTGGTGTGATTCTTGATGATCTGGTGCCAAATCTTCATGACTCCCACCTCGTTCCCGTCCTTTATGTACATGATACACTTGTCAACCAGCTCGTTCAACGTCGTGCGTTCCTCCATTCGAGTGAGCTAACAGATGCATTCGGTTCGTTAAACGGTGAAAACATGTTGAATTTCTTTTACTTTTTGCAAATACTTATGCCACAACAGCGCTACTGCTCGCATCAATTGCTTTCACTCTCCGCTCAGTTTCAGGCGTGTCAACGTCACCAGCCAGTAGCAATAACGGCAGTACATGCAAGCGATTTACAGTTTGCTCAAAGGTTGGTGAAAGCTGTTGCGTTTCTTAAGCGCTTTTCTGTCCCGTATTAGTTTTAGATTCGCTCTCAATGCGACTACACAAGCCTTTTGCCTTGTAGCGACTCGTTGCAAAGCCAAAGCCCTGCTTTTCAAAACCAGTAGATTTGTTACCATATGCGTAATTTTATCAACGGCGGCCACGAAATCCCCAAACTTGTTACTCAGACTGGCGATGAGGTTCATCGAGTCGGTCTAACCTACGTGTGATTAATCACACGGGGGAAGAAACAAAACAAGCTGTAATTAAGGCTTTTGCCGCAAAGAAACATTTCTTTTACCCTGTGGAATCTCAACTTTTGTATCCTCCTTACGAGTTGGTTCCGAGTCTGACAAATCTCCAAAACTTTGCAAGATTTTAAGACTCATTGAGAACCAGAGAGAAGGCTACAATTCCAGCAGATGACACCAATACGATAATTACAAAATTTGTTCAAGGAACTTTAGCGTTTAGACCAACTCACTTCTCCCCGGACGCTCCACATAGTCCCAATAGGAGGAGAACAAAGGAAAACTGGATAAACTTTGCAGTCCTCATTTCGATATCGTAGCAACCACGACTTCTTTTCAACTGACAGTTGTGAAGATAAGTTTCGCTCCTCTTTTATCATCTCGCTTGGCGAATTGTGTCCCAAATTAGAAGTCGTTAATACTAAACGACAAACTCTTTGAAAGATGCGATAAACTCGCTGATGCTACGCTGGCGAAAAAGGAAGTGTTGATGCTTAATTTTTTATTTTGATTGTAATGAAATCCAAGTTTTGGGTTCTGCGACCGGTTCTTCTTACTCGTTGACATGGGACTGGTTGCCAGGCTAGGATTAATTGCAAAGTAATGACTGAAGGCTTTCAGGCTAAAACCTAGCTGAATTCCAGATTGTTTAATTGTCCTGCTTGTGGAACAAGGCTGTACAAATGACGGTATAGTTGGCTCAATTAATCGCAGTATTCTTTCAAGTCGTGGTCCTGGGTCGCATAAGTTAAAGAGCAGCAGTCAGTAGGATACAGAGGCTGGAATAATTTTAGATTGTGTTGCCCAGGTTGAATTAATTAGTAGATTTGTTTAATTCTTCACAAAGCTAGAAAAGCTCACAGGAAAGCCAAGCTAAGGAACCATGGAAACTTAATTTCGTTCAGCCCCGACCCATGACGCCTTTAACGTTGAAATGGAGGTGCCCCAGTTCACATCCTGTATCCCCCTATCCTTCGGTAACGAAGTCTAACTGCTGAAGCTTGTTTTTCTGCCGAGGCAATTCATCAAAATCATGTGTCTCAATTAGTTCCTTCTCTCTAATGAACTAGTCATTTGCAAATGATGTTTATCTGGTTAAGCTCGACATTTTTAACACGAACGCCATTTGCGATTCGTTCAAACTCAGTGCATTGCCTTTTATTCGAAACGATACAAAAACGTTCTTACGATTTATATTTTCGCTCTGCCTCTGCGTGCAAAACATGGATTGCTAGCTGACAGGAGTTTTGCTTTTCCCTTTTCATTTCCATTTCTACAGATTTTTTTCCTGTTTCGTAACACAGAGCAGCTTCTATTGAAAGTTTTGGTCTTATTTTCCTCTGAGCGTTTGAACACCTAAATTTTCCCTGCTGTGAGCTCCCACCTGTATTTGAATAGGGTAAATCCGTATAAGTACTTCGAATTTCCCACTTACATCCACAATAGAAAGCACGTAAATCAATCATGCACAAAGAATTCCCCTTTCCACTCCCACAAAGAACTTCGGGGTGCAGCTACAGTCGGGGAAAAGCGCCCTGGTGAAAGTCGCGGTAATAGTGAACGGGTTTGAAATCTGTTCCCCTATCTGCTCTGAGCTGATAGGGTTGTATGCTCAGAGTGAGGTTGTATTCCAAGCTCATTCATCATTTTTATCGTTTTTTCTCTACCTCAAGCACGGCTGTAAATCACGCACAAGTTTACTCACGTTTGCCAAACGTTGTTCACTAATATTTCAGGTCGGGCACAAAAGGTCTTATTTAAACCAGAGTTGCGATTCATGACTTGTGATTCTCCCCCCAATTCCTACTTTAGTTAACACCTCTCATCGAACTTGAGTTATGAAAGCCGATGCAATTAACAGGATTTATGGCCAGGTGGTCATTGCCTACGTGCGGACATAAAGCCGGGCATTAACGGCCTTTGAAAGATCAATCGCCTCGGAAGCCCCAGTCTTTTAGATCAATTTATGTCGCCATACATTCTCGGTAGGTACAAGTGAACTGGAATTCTATTGTCAATTGCCAGTTTTCTCCCTTGGGACAAGGCAGTATTTTTCTCCTCTTCTCTCTGCCCTTTCACCACGGCTTGAATACAGAAACCTTTGGCGTCAGACCCGTGGCGTTATCTCGGTCGGACGTGGCAGAGGTACCACTGAGTCCAGCTGGCTGAACTTCAGCTAGCTGTCACGTCAACAGGGAATACACGCATTAAATTTTAAATTCTAAAATAGGACTTCTCAATCACAGATGAAAATTGGCTCCAAAAGTGGAATTTAAATGTACGAACGTAGGAATTCGCGGAGCATAAACTCCCTACTATGACAAGTCCCTCCTGGCTTAATCGCGTCACAAATTTTCGAAATTGTGCTAGAACGTGATAATCCATTCCTTCATTCTCGAGCAATTTCCTTTTGTGTCTCATGCACAAGTTATTTTCATGATTGTGCGAGTCTGGATTCCTCCGACCGGCTGTTATTTGTTAAGGCGAGGAGCTACAGTGGCTCATTCCCCTCATCAGAATGCAAGACAGGGGCTAAAACAAACGACGGGTTTCGTAATCCCGGAGTTCGTGCCGAATTCCATGGGGATAGACCACCATGATGGAAGGGAAGATTACGGGTATTGACAATATTCCACGGTTTCTGGCACAAATCATTTGGAAAGGCTCCTGACCTACAGGATGGGATGCCATATGTGTGCGGTGTGCTACACCAAGAGACTTCAGCATGAGTTGGAACCTGGCTTGCCTCCTTTCACTCCACCGTGTACCTTTTCCAGCAACCCATTTTCCGGAACAAGAGCCTAGTCCTGCCTCAAGCTAAGTGAGGTAGACGCACGGTGTAAGTAACTTTCTCCTTGAAGGATTTGCCAACAAAGTAATGATCTACGCAAGAGTGAAACCTAACGAAGCAAAGGGCAAGGAATGAAGATAAGAAAGAAAAAACTCATTCTTGTATCAAATTTTTTAGACAGAACAAAATAGGATATCTTGCAGCATCATTCTCGACGTTACTTTCCTTATCAGCTCCTGTAGAGCAGTTCCCTTCCATTCGTTTTTGCGGTCTTGCTTTTAGTCAATGCAATTACTGTCGTGTATGAAGTTTACACTGATGCCAGGTGCAATTACCAGTATATGAATTCTGCATTGATGCTAGGTCTGTGAAATTACCGGTGGTGTATGATGTCTTCACGTTGCTAATGCAGGCTTTAGGCCGTAGTCACGACCTGAGGGAATGTTACCTAGTAATTGCAACTGACTTTGACAAGGTTAGGCACTAGGAACGTACTCGGTAAACCGGAAGGTTGATTAGATTGCAATAAAAGCATGTGCCGGTTCTGATTAAAAGTCAAAGCTTTTAAAACCTTCATAGCCTTGCAAAAGTCCCACATCGTGTTGACATTGAACATTGGAAATTATTCAGCATTTGTTCATGCACCAGTCCTACGAAACTGAAATACTTTCCTGCCATTGACTGTTGTCACGCCATATCGACCCGATCATGTTTGGTGGTTCAAAGCTCGAGTATTTTACATGTTTAATGTGGTTTGGCATCATATAAGTTTCCATGTGTCTTTCAAAGTTACTGTAGGACTTGAATTTCACTAAAATATTAACCCATCTCCTGTCCTCAGTCTCCTACTGGTAGAGCTGGAACTTGAAAAGCTACCTGAAGCCCAGTCTAAAGTTGGAGTTTGAAAAGTGTAAATATCTAATAGATTCCAGCATCCTGTCTGCCAGTAACAGCCGCCTACACAAGTACAAATTTTCCGAAACGGAACCCGCCATAACGGTAATCTTAATTTCGAACAAGGGGACAATCTAATAAAGGTAAAAGCATNACAAATTTTCCGAAACGGAACCCGCCATAACGGTAATCTTAATTTCGAACAAGGGGACAATCTAATAAAGGTAAAAGCATTGCATTGCTCGCACTTTACCTTCCCTTTCTAAAAGTTGTTAGTGCGCCTACGCTTCATGAATTGTGAATGAAAGCTCTGAGTTTGCAGTAACACGTTCTTGAATACTGGAACGTGTGCTGGCATTGAATTTCCTCTTGTTTACTATTACTTAGAAGGTAAAAGTTGCAAGGAAGCAAGGAAGCTGAAGCAAGGGGTTGGAATTGCCAGGAGCCTCTGCCTAGCTCATCAGTAATTAAGCTTGAAGGACGGCATTACCTGCACTTGTTCTGACTTGATAAGTGGTTTGAAATGATTTCCAAGCTTTTTGTCTCTCAATCTCGTGTGTGCTGAAAGGATCTGTCTGCTTGATTTAACTTCAGATCCTGATTTTGGAGAAGCAACATCCAGGAGATAAGAGGCAGGAATTACTGTCACCATGGTAACGGATTTGAATTCCGATCACTTGCCTACCAGCCACATGCTTTCATAACAAGGAATCCAATAAATTTTCAAGCTCAGCCCGAATTGAATCCACCAGCAGGTTTGAAGATTACCAGCCGTTTCCAACTAGCTGAGAGAGGAGGTAAGATCTCTAACCTGATACAAGGTTACTTTGCCACAGAGTGTGTGCAAAACCTTCATATGATCCAGCCGATATTTTCTCACCTAAGAAAGGAGATGGATGGATAGAGAGGTGGAGGTGAGTGAAACCTCCAGTACAACCAATTACGACAGATCGAACCCCTGGTGAGAAGAGCTTTCAACTTTCCAAGACGAACGAGGCTTTAGTAAAGGTAAAAGATGGAATCAGTAGATAGATTACTTCTTGGAAAAGCCATGCATCACTCAGCAAAACCAATTACGACAGATCCAACCCCTGGTGAGAAGAGCTTTCAACTTTCCAAGACGAACGAGGCTTTAGTAAAGGTAAAAGATGGAATCAGTAGATAGATTACTTCTTGGAAAAGCCATGCATCACTCAGCATCATGAGAGACGAGGATTCCGCATTATCTCCAGCCGAGTAAGAAATTCCAAATGGTGCCAAATGTAAATGCGAGGCAAAA
Source organism: Sminthurides bifidus (assembly GCA_009872375.1). Taxonomy (NCBI): domain Eukaryota; kingdom Metazoa; phylum Arthropoda; class Collembola; order Symphypleona; family Sminthurididae; genus Sminthurides; species Sminthurides bifidus. Next base: position 16,379 of record VRMD01001236.1, read on the forward strand.
TCCCGCAGTTTCTCAAACTAAACCCCGCGTGAGTCAGCAAAAGTTCTATGAGCTCTGATTGAGTATTGCTTTCTCAGAGCTTCAATGCCTGAGACGAGTACATGCACATATGCGTCAAGTTTTATGCTCTAGACAAGCCGGATGGAGAAAGTACAGACTATGGAGTTGGGGGATTCATGAAAGGACGAGTGATGAGGGCTAACCCAGATGCGTGCTTTTACCGGCGTGCCATCCTGCCGCTATGACGCAAAAGTTTGCAAGAGAAGTGGGTATGAACTTACTTTTTGGTGAAAATCCAGGAATAAATTCTGGACAAAAAGCCTTGGCGGTTGTTCCAGCCTCTGTCTCGTTCCAGCATAGCCATTTGTCGAACACTCGTGGGCAGAATTTACCTGTAAGACATTAATGAGAAAAGCCTATGGTTATATTCTTGAAGTTGCTAAGGATAGTTTTTCCCGTATTTCTCTTTCCGTATTTCGTATTTCGGATTGAGTCTAGCCTTTGCACGTGTCCTCGCCTCAGAGCGCATGACCGCAGGCGAATCTCACAGGATTACGCGATTGCAATTACTTTCTATGGTAGTTGCCGACAAAGTAAATGTCAACCTATATTTAGCTCCGAGTCGGCAAAAGAGCTAATATTATATTCTTCATGTACTTCTCCCACATCTCCAGATGCTGTCGTCTTGATGAATTTCTCATCTCACATTTTCACCTCCGACCACCTGTTAGATTTCTTTGAAAAACTTTGCCGTCCGTGATTTCTGGACAGAAAGTAACTTTTGATTCAAGACATGGCTCTGTATATAAAAATACCAGACGCTCTTGAAGCTATCGCCCGTATTACTTTCTCCCTCTTGTCAACTGAAACCTAAGACTGCTCACTAGCCTTGAATGTGAGTGACAGACCTGACGAGTTTTCTCCGGTAGCTATGGAAACCGCGATAAAAATCCTCTAACCGACTCCCACAGGAGGAAATGCGGAAAATGAATCTGTCATATAACACTGTAGATTTTCAATATTCGATTTGATTTTGCCATGATTTTCTTTTCTTCCCAGGAACTTTTATATTCCTTAATCTCACGTAGGAATTGATCTGGGAGCCCGCAGGTTGAGCGGAAAGGTTAATCTGGCGAAGTGTACTTTGTTCGTCCTGGCAAAAAAATCCCTTCTTTTACTGCTCCTCAGGAATGTGTCATCGGAGTTTGAGCGGATTTGAACCTACTGGGGCGTCAGATTCCACAGTTTATGAATAGAATTCAATTTTCTCTAAGCCGGCATGGAAGTGAAGGCAGGTGAAAGGTAGGAATATATGCGCCTATTTTCCCATTAGAGGCATTTTGATTTGATTCTCTCAGGTTAGGAGTTGATGCACAAATAGTTCGTGCTCAAGGACATGTACTCCAATCATGAAAAAGTGAAAGTTGATTTTTCAATTTTCACTTAATTTTTTGTTTCCCTCAGTCCTCGGAGACTTCCAGCATGGAGTTCTTCCTTTACCGGGGCTAATGCATTGCTCTCATCTCACCTTGCGTGAATCAATCACGTATTCAATGTTCACTTAGTCGAACTTGATTCCATTGCAGTATCAATTTAAAAGTTACAAAAGTCTCAAGGAAACGGGAAATTAAATTTTTCGTAACTAACTCCCACTGATTGCTCCAGGTATTTTCTCGAATAATTGAACAAGTTTCCAAGTTCAACAAGTCTCAGAACTATGAATTATGAAGAAAACGAAATCA
>VRMD01001237.1:0-18092 GCA_009872375.1 Sminthurides bifidus
GTGACTTTTTTCACAAACGAGTTTTCCGCGCTGTTTCCATGACCGCCGATCCACAGCTGGTTGTCCTTGACAGTTGCCCACTCGCATTGAAAACCTGTAGGAAAAAAGCTTTAAAGGTTTGCATGAAGTGTGAAATGTACAATTTTTGTAACAATTTCTGTCGCACAGACTTGAAGTCAAATTGTTTTGAAGGAGTACACAACCCTGACCTTCAGAAAGTGTCCCGTCACCATCCGCCAAAATGACCCAGGCAACTTGCTTCCTTCGTGGTTTCCCGTCCTTGTCTTTGACGTCAATCAACCTGTAGACTATTCCAGATTGGTCATCGCAAGAAACGAGCTCGTCGTTAAAGACGTTGAGTGTGGAAAATTCGTTGCCACGGCTGGATGAGCTGAAGCTGGAGATCACCTGGTCTGGCTCAATAGAATCCCAGGTAAGTTTCAGCTAAACGGTTGGAGCAAGAGACCACAAGGGTGAATCCGATAATGTTAGTAACATAAGCGATTCAGAAGATGACTATCCTTACTTTTATTTCAGATTTGTGTGCTTGTGCTTACTTGAGGCCTCGTGGAACTATTGTTCCCGTCAGAAAAACTGACGTACCCGGTTTTCAAATACGCAAGCCAGCGTTCCCTCCCCTTCTTCGTTTTAAAAGTCTGAGACTTCGTGTCTGAATCAGAAATGAGGGCGATTCTAAACCTTTTGCTAGAATCGCCTGCAGTGGTGACATCTACTCCAGCACTTTCTCCTGGCAAAAAGGTTGTAGTCTCCAGGTCCGGCTGTCCATCCGCGGGATTTGGCTCAAGGGACATAGCGACACCATAACCTACGAATTACAGTTGATATGCGTTTTTACTAAGCAATCTATTTTGAGGGGGTACAATATAGAATGTTTAAGTGTAGCTTACCTATGGACAATGCTATGGCTAGTGCCAAAAGATGGAATACACCTGTGCCGGACATGGTTCAGGCTGGAATGTACTGGAAATAGATGGGATAATTCAAAACGTTGCAACGGCCGCCTGTCGTCAACCCCTTGACCCTTCTTGGGAGAAGCTCCTTCGTAGCAGTCACTACCAATTAGACTGTTTATCTGGTCTATCAAGGAGAGAAAAGAGGAACATTTCGCAAACTACCACATCTGTTACTTATTGAAAGTCTTGCACAAACAGGTTGATAATACACGAGAGGAACAAATAACGCCCATACACTGTCGATTATGCGTAATGAAGTGCACTCTATTATTGCCACTAGGCATTCTATCACGCATATCAGGATGGTGCGCAAATAGGTGTCTCATATTGTATTTTGTTCAACGTTGGCTAATTATGTAAATGTAGTAAATTGCATCTTACCTGCTCAGGATCATCTTACTCGTAAACGTTCCTCGCTTAATCTTTCATGGACTCGCTTCCCATTTGTAGGCTTCTTCCTCTGCTCTGTATCTATCCCGAGGACAAAACTTCATAACGTTTTGCATGTATACTATGAAATCCAAAGATCGCAATTTACTCTGCTTGGCATGTTACGCTCTTAACACAGGTATTACTCCAAATGTTAATTTAATTTAATCGTTAAGGTGGATCGAGGATCAATTATCCTTTACTTTTAGGATGTAGGGGGCAATGTGAAGAGTTCATTGTGTGGGATTGATCCGATGCAAAAAGCGTCCACTTCAATGTCAACAGAGTGGTGGGAAAATGTGGCGCTAAATTAGAAAGATTCCATTCTTGTCGCGTCGCCGAAAAATCACATGTGCAAAGGCAGATTACCGTCGATCGTGCAATAATAAGACATATAAAGTTTGTATGTCAACCGAAACAGTTTATTTTAAAGTGATTTACCCGTTTGGTTCATATTTAACGGTGTATTGGACATTATGTGGAACTACTGTTTATTTGTGTGAGTTTTCAGAACCAGTCACACATAGCCTTTGGTCCATCTAAAAATGGTATTTTTTCCCCGTAAGAATGAAAAAGGTGGCCGGGGGCCAGGTGACACTGGAGTCTCTAATGGTCAAGAGTAAGTCTTGCAATTTAAAAGTATTGTTAATGAATGGTAGCATTATTTTAGAAATGACCATGAAATCTTTGATGTTGACAGGACAAGATCAGACCGAGAAGCAACGTCCGAAAAGCGGATGCAAAAATCCTTGGAAAATGACGCTGTCGACTCAAAGTTTGGATTTGATAGGCTTAAAGAGCCTGTAGATCGTACCGGATGGCTTTTAAACATGCATACGGTACTAAAATTTGGCACTAATGATTCATTGCGCTTAATTATCAAGGGGATGGTATGAATTATAATCAATAATTTTATGTCCAGACGGAGATCCTTGACGACGATAAAAGGCTGGTTAGTGCGGTAGACTATTATTTTATCGATGAATGTGGAAGGCGTTTCAAGACGACGCTGGCGTACAAGCCATACTTTTATGTTTTACCAAAGAAAGGTTTGTGTCCAATCTTAAGTAAGCCTGAATCAACCCTATTTGGTTGAGAGAATTCGATATTTGATTCATACATTCTCGGCACAGGTACGGAGAAGGAAGTTTCACTGTTCTTGTTGAAGAAGTTTGGTGGTTACCTCAGCAGCGTCGAAGCTGTTGCTAAGGAGGACTTAGACTTGGTAAGGATAATTGTCTGGCAAACTTGTTTAGCTCGTACTTGTATTCGAGAAGAAATGATTGATCTTGCAAAGAATCTTTGAGGTGGTGTTTTTTTTTGCAACTGTGACATTACGATTCAATTTTTTTTATCACAGCCAAATCATCTTGTTGGATTGAAGCAAACTTACCTAAAGCTTTCCTTCATAAGTGTCAACGACTTGATGAAAGTTCGAAAAGACGTACTACCAGCCGTGAAAAAAAATAAAGAACGGGAGAAGTCACATACAGCATACGCAGATATGTTGCGCCAAAGTTACATAGGGGATACTAATTCAGACATTGATTTGAAAAAGGGTGGAACGGACCACATGGAAAATATTGTCGATATCAGGTAAATAAGTTTGTAAAAGGCTTTCATACTTTGGCTCAGATGTTTTGGGTAGTATAAACCATGAACATTAGGGTTAAAAACATCCCATTCTTATTTTCAGAGAGTACGATGTGCCTTACCATGTTCGAGTTGCCATAGACAATAAGATTTTTGTTGGAAGATGGTACACTGTAAGGCCGTCGCCTGGCAACACGCACACTCCAACAATATCACATAGACCTGATATTATAGAATCGCCTGACTGTGTCGTGCTGGCATACGACATAGAAACTACCAAACTGCCTCTCAAGTTTCCGGATGTAGCCATAGATCAGATCATGATGATATCCTACATGATAGATGGACAGGTACGATGGCTTATGGCAACATACGTTTTGAGAGAGGCAGAAGGTCTTTTGAAACTGTTTTAACTTTGAGAATTTTGGGTACCTTGGCACAGGGATTTCTCATAACGAACCGAGAAATAGTCTCAGCTGATGTGGACGATTTTGAATACACTCCTAAACCAGAATATGAGGGACTGTTTACTATTTTTAATGAGCCGGACGAGAAATCATTGATTCAACGCTTCTTCGATCACATTTTAGACGTCAAGCCTCATATTTTTGCAACCTATAACGGTGACTTCTTCGATTGGAAATTTGTTGAAGCTCGAGCATCCCACCATGGGCTGAGCATGTTTAAGGAGATTGGATTTTCGGTGGTCAAAGATGGTGTTTATTCTTGTCGACCGTGCGTTCATATGGACTGCTTTAAGTGAGTTTTATCATGTCGGATTCTCTTTTCCGTTGAAGCTTAGTAAGCTCTTATACAGTTAATATTAATATTTGAATTTATTTCAGTTGGGTACAACGTGATTCATACCTACCAGTTGGGTCCCAGAATCTGAAAGCTGTTGCCAAAGCGAAGTTGCGATATGATCCTGTTGAGTTAGATCCAGAAGACATGTGCAGGATGGCTTCTGAACAGCCGCAAGTACTTTCGAACTACTCTGTTTCAGATGCCGTTGCCACATACTATCTGTACATGAAATACGTTCATCCGTTTATTTTTGCACTGTGCACTATTATTCCAATGGAACCTGATGAGGTCAGTGTATCCTATTTGTGACCAAAAATATGAAACATGAAAGAGATTCTGAAATAACCATAGCATCTTTGCTTAACGTAGGTTCTTAGGAAAGGATCTGGGACGCTGTGTGAAACGTTACTCATGGTGGAAGCATTTCATGCCAATATCGTATTTCCTAACAAGCAAGAGTCTGTTCTGAACAAAATGACTGCGGATGGGCATGTGCTAGACTCTGAAACTTACGTCGGGGGTCATGTGGAAGCATTGGAATCGGGAGTATTCCGTGCAGACATCCCTTGTAAATTTAGGCTGGTAGGTTTTGACTTGCTCTCGTTCATAGTAGTCCTATCCTTTAATTCCAATCAGAACGGTAATTGTATGTACATCCGCAGATTCCCAGCGCCTTCGATGTACTACTTGAAGGCGTAGAAAAAGCAATGACTCATGCCATCGAAGAAGAAGAAAAAGTCCCTCTGTCTGAAGTTACGAATTTTGACGAAGTCGTTAGCGAGATCAAATCGAAGTTAATTTCCTTGCGGGACAATCCGAACCGAACTGAGCATCCTATTATTTACCACTTGGATGTTGGAGCTATGTATCCGAATATCATTTTAACAAATAGGTTACAGCCCTCAGCTATGGTAGATGAAGCAGTTTGCGCAGCCTGTGATTTTAATAAGCCTGGTGCAAAGTGTCAGCGTGAAATGGCGTGGACATGGAGAGGCGAATGCAGTAAGTAGCTGGGTAATTCGTACCTCGTATAATTGTACTTCGGTTCAATCAATATTTACTTTCATGTGCCTGGTTTTAGTGCCCCCTAGCCGAAACGAATTTCAGCGGATCCAACAGCAGCTAGAAATGGAAAGATTTCCTCCTCTACTACCTGGAGGACCTCAGCGTCAATTCCATGAACTCTCGAAAGAAGAAAGAGCTGCAATAGAGAAGAAGCGTCTTCAAGATTACAGTAGGAAAGCGTACAAGAAGACTCATGTAACTCGGATTGAAGAGCGGTATCAAACTGTGTGCCAGCAAGAGAATTCTTTTTACGTCGACACTGTTAGAGCTTTTAGAGACCGGCGTTATGAATACAAAGGATTGTGTAAGGTAAGTCATTTTCATACAGTCGGCATGTAGTACTTCCATAACATAGTGGGTCCATTGTCTATATATGGTAATATTACAGACGGCTAAGAAGCAAGTGTCTGATGCAGTTGCAAGTGGGGATCCTGGTCAAATCAAGTCCGCCAAGAATCGAGAAGTCCTTTATGACTCGTTGCAGTTGGCTCACAAATGCATTTTAAACTCTTTTTATGGATACGTCATGCGGAAAGGGTAATTTCAATTTTCCAGTCTTCGTTCTTTATGACAGATCCAATTCTTGGCAATTCTTGGTCTAAAACTCAGTTGATCTTAACAGAGCTCGATGGCATAGTATGGAAATGGCTGGTATTGTATGCCATACAGGAGCAAATATTATTCGCAAAGCCAGAGAAATCATTGAAAAAGTTGGACGTCCGCTAGAACTTGATACCGATGGTATTTGGTGTGTTTTACCGTCGTCATTTCCTGAAAACTTCACGGTGCTGACCAGTAATCCAAAGAAGTCGAAACTGACTGTATCATATCCGAATGCAGTGCTGAATATAATGGTGAAGGTAAGTTTCTGACAAAGAGATATATTTGCAAAGCACAGTTAACGTGTGGTGCTCAGAATATTTTTTGTTTTCAGAATGAATTTACAAACGATCAATATCATGAGCTCGTTAATCCAGACACGTTAAAATACGAAGTACGGCAGGAAAACTCCATTTTTTTCGAGGTAGATGGTCCCTACCTGGCTATGATCCTTCCCGCTGCAAAAGAAGAAGGAAAAAAGCTAAAGAAACGTTATGCTGTCTTTAACTTTGACAAATCCCTAGCAGAACTGAAAGGGTAACTCTTCTTACGTTTGGGTCAACCTTTACATGTTGAGTTCTGATATTTATGAAAAACTCATTTTGCAGATTTGAGGTCAAGCGTCGAGGGGAATTGCAGCTCATCAAAAATTTTCAGTCATCCGTATTCGAAGCATTTTTAAAAGGAGATTCTTTAGAAACTTGTTACGAATCCGTTGCTCGAGTTGCAGATTACTGGTTGGACGTGCTATACTCAAAGGTCAGTACGTCAGTAGACTTCTGTAATCATTGGCATTACAGCCAACATGAATTTAATTCATGACGAGCTTAACAAATCTGTGCTTCATGTTCTAGGCAGCAGACATGCCGGATACGGAACTTTTCGAACTAATTTCTGAAAACCGAAGTATGAGCCGAAAGCTAGAAGACTACGGACAGCAAAAATCCACCTCCATCAGCACTGCGAAAAGATTAGCTGAATTCTTAGGAGATCAAATGGTGAAAGATGCTGGTCTCAGTTGTAGATTCATAATTACGAAAAAACCTGACGGAGCTCCTGTTACTGAAAGGTAAATCCGTAAATATGGCAATATAATTCAAGGCAGAAACCGATTGTGACCGAATCTGACCGGTATCTTTTCAGAGCCATTCCGTTGGCGATCTTTCAAGCCGAGTTCAGCGTGCGCAAGCATTTCTTGAGGAGGTGGCTGAAAGATAATTCCATCGAAAATTTTGACATTCGTACTTTGTTGGATTGGGATTATTACATCGAGCGGTTAGGAGGGTGCATTCAAAAGATAGTTACTATTCCAGCGGCTTTGCAAGGCGTAAGTGAATGCTCATTTCTGACCTTTCCTTTTCCCAATCCACTTGGTGCGGGTTTATTATTTCAATTTAAGCTTCAACCTAAGCATAACTTGTTTCGACTCAGGTGTCAAATCCAGTTCCTCGCGTCGCCCACCCTGACTGGTTACATAAAAGGATGTTGGAGAAAAACGATGTTCTGAAGCAGCGTAAAATCAATGAGGTGTTTAAAGCCGTAGCCAAGCCTGCTCCTACTGTTAGAGACATAGAAGATTCCATAGGAGGTGATCAAGAATCTCATCCCAGGCCAGTGATCGTCTCAAAGCGCAAACGACGAGATGGCTCCCCAGATCCAGAAACGCTGGCCAAACCGTGGCGAGAAGCACTGGGTGCACCTCCACGGATGGGTGATGATAAAGTATATAGCTTTTGACAATGATATTTTTGTTGCTTGGAAAGCTTGTTTGTTGCTGGAAAGAGAATACTAGTATTCATTACTATCGAATTCTCGCGCAGGAATCCATCCTAAGCTGGGTGAAATTTCACAAGAAAAAATGGTTGTTTCAAATGCGTCAACGTAAAGAACGGATGAAGCGACTCCGAAGCGACTTAAATGAGGACGATGATACCGGTGTTACTCGTCGTGCTTTAGCGCCTGTTACGCTGGGAGGATTCTTGAAACGCGCTCAGCGGACATTGCTTGAAACGCCTTGGCAAATAATTCAGATAGTTGAAACGAACCAGCCTGGGCTTTTTAAACTTTGGGCCTTGGTTGGTGCGGAGCTTCACATGTTGAAACTCAATGTGCCACGTATTTTTTATCTAAATTCAAAAGAACCTAAGGCTGAAGGCGACAACCATCGTAAAGTTATAAAGATTCTTCCACGTGCTCAGCCGTCATATTACTTATACGAATATTCAATCCCTGAAGATCTCTTTATGCAGACGCAAAAGTAAGTTCGATCAGTTTTAACTGTATACAATGAAAATGTTACCAGGTGTGTACTGTGTACTTACAACATTTTTTTCAATTTTAGTGAAATTGACACTGACATTGCAACAAATCCTACTGTGGATGGAGTTTACGAAACGCAAATGCCGCTAATGTTTAGGGCACTCGTTCACCTCGGATGTGTTGCTACCGTAGACCGGCAGGCCGCTCGAAACATGAAAGATGTCGGAGACACATTTGACTTAGACCAGCTGAGCATGAGAGAGCTAAATAGGGATTTCAATTACCTAGATCTCAACTCGATTAAATTCATTTACCTGTATCATCACCAGTGCGGGTCCAAAAGAATCACCGCTGTTTTCTTTCCTCCAATGAAAAAGGCTGCGTTTTTTCTTGTTGATAAAGTCAGGAATAACCGAATTCCCAACCTTCGTTCATTATATTCTACCGTAAGAGCGCAAAGGTATGTCAGACATAATGTATTTCTGAACTTGTTTGAAGAGGACATGGTTATAATTTTTTTTATATTTGTTGTCACAGACTCGCGAAAGGTGACGATCCCACTACAATGATGGAAGAAGATTACACATTCGAATCTAGGGTAGAAATTGATCAGCAGCAGGTAAACCGCTACTTGCAAAGGCTACTGCAGTCTTACCGAGATGAAAAACGTGGACCTACCTTTGTTGCGGTTCAGTCACAAATTTGTAAGTAGTTACGCTTCTTCATTTTTCATTCTGAAGCTGTATGTTCGAAACTGTTTTGGATTCTTGATATTATGTTTCAATTGACCGTTCTTACAGCTTTTAGAGAATGGACTGATGCAGTTCCGGTCATGTCTGATTTTCCGCTGGTTCCAATCCACATTGTTGACGTAGAGACTTTGTATACGGCAGATGCTCTTAATTGGCAGATGATAGGCTGCCGCCAGATTATGCGGCATTTCCTCCGAGTCAGATTAGTTCTTGAAACTTCGATTGGACACAGCAAGTACTTCAGTACCCCCATGGGTAACCTGCCAGCTGATGCTTGCATATTCGGCTGCGATATCCTTTATGCAAGACAGCTCATGAAAAACAACTACGTGCTATGGTGCTCACCGTCTGAAAAACCTGATCTGGGTGGAAAAGAAGCAGATGACAACCGGTACAGAGGCATATTCGGAAATACTTAATGCAAAATGAAAAAATATCAATAACTTAAAGCACCATTACAATATTTTGCTACATTTCAGGCTGATCACGGAATTCGAAGAACTCAACAGCATAGTGATAAACAACGCAGGTTGCTACCAGTCTGTATGTGTCGAGCTCGAACTGGATGGTTTGGCTGTGAATACGCTGTTACAAGCTCATCATGTTCACGACATAGAGGGAACGTGTGCCACTGTTGCGTTCGATAACATGCCAGCTGCATCTCTGGAAGAAATGTTGGGGAACAATACTGGGCCTAGTTTAGCGAGTTACGATGAAACAGCTCTTTGCAGTAACGCGTTCCGAATATTGAGGGGAATGGTAAATGCATGGCTTCGTGATGTTTCGGTTCACCGAAACGTTCAGGCTGACTACCAGTTGATGTCCTTCTACAGGTATGCCTTCTCTTGAGTATGAGCCGTTTCCAAAATCATGAGTCTCTTAAACTGACTATGTTGCTTTTTTATAGATGGTTGCGATCACCCCAGGCATTACTGTATGATCCAGCATTGAGGAAAACGTTGAACAACCTTATGAAGAAGCTGTTCATTCAAGTAAGTTGAAAGAATCAAAGCCTCAAACAGATTTAATGAAGAAATTGCGCGCTAATCTAATCTGTTCTCTGTTACAGTTGATAGCTGAGTTCATGCGTTTAGGTGCAGTTGTAGTTTACGCTGATTTCAGCAGAGTCATTATTTGCACTAAGAAGAACCGCGTGCCTGACGCTATCGGTTATGTTGATTATGTCACTGCCAACATCAAAAACCGCGAGTTTTTCCATACCATAGACATGAAAATCAAACGTTCATGGGAATACCTTATGTGGCTCGATTTTGTAAGTTGTAACCTTGATTTTGGTGACCATTTTTCAACTGCTGAAAATTTAAATGAGGCTTCTGTTTACGTGGAATGAATTTTTCACAGGCAAATTTTGCGGGAATTAAGGCCAGATCACCCCGTCTGTCTGAAGATATTGCAGTAACAAATGCTATAAAGAGTAGTCGCCGCTCTCGAAGGAAATCTCAAGGTGATGAGAATAGTGGCAGTGAGGAAAACGAAGATGACGATGAGGAAGAAGTGGAAGAGCTGAACTTGTCAGATGATGAGGATGAAGTATGTTATGAAATACAAGTACCGATAATTCGTATTCGAAAATTTGTATGCTAATGCTTGACTTATCATGTCATCGTAGCCGGAGGTGGATATGAATTGGGCTATCAACAACTATTTGCCTGATATCGGTAACTGCCGGCAAAATTTTCAAACTATAGTCGCCAGCTACATGCTGTTCATTCACAAGCACCTGGTAGCCGAAATGGATGGATTTGAACCTGGCGAAACTCCGGTACGAAGACGCAAAGGAACGCAAACTCCAAGGCGTCAAAACAATAATCCTCTGATGATTAATACTACGAATTTCGCTAAGAGTCTGGTCAAAGGCGAACTGACTCAAAACTTATTTTTGTAAGTACCACCGTAGCCACTATTAAGACATACCTGTAAGTTATTTAATGCACATACCAGTCCACAACTTTCGAATTTTAGAATTGTACAAAAATTGGATAAGAAGTACCCATCATATGTCAAACCGACATCCTCAGAACTCCCTGTCTACTCAATATCAGCAATGAACAAACACAAGCCAGCTCTGGAGTTTGTCAAAGCCATTTATAAGGTATTGTTCTGTGCTGTTACCTTATAAACGTATATAGTGCACGTGGTTTTATAATATTCCAATGTATTGATTATCAGGTCCTCTCTTTGGATCCAAATGTAGAAGATGAAGCTTACAAATTAAGAAGAGATTTGCTCAAGCTGATAAACGTCGGCGAATTCAGTGATGAGGCGACATGGCGGGATCCTTGCGTGTCTATCGTTTTACCTGAAGTAATTTGTAAAGTGTGCAACGAATGCCGGAATGTGGATTTATGCAAAGATCCGAATATAGACACGTCGGGTGAACTGTAAGATCCTAATCGTGACTTATTCAGCATTAAGCAACTTGTTTACAACATAATAGATCGATTCGTTTGCCTCAGGCCACTTTGGCGATGTCCCACGTGCAAAACTGACTACCAAACCTCTGAAATAGAATTGACATTGGTAGACATTGTCAACAGGAAGATGATGGCTTACGTCCTGCAAGACTTGCAATGCCACAAATGTCATCAGGTAAGTATCTAGCGTTGCTGTAGTTGTTCTTTCTTTCTGATGTTTGTATCCCTATCTTTGATGCTCTATAGTTGGGTATAGTTTCTTTACTAGTGGTCTTATTCCTTCAGGTGAAACAAGATAACATGAAATTGCGTTGCACGTGTGCCGGGGAACTAGCTACCACCGTTGATAACCAGCAAACCAAAGAGAGACTACGTACTTTTAAGGAGATTGCTCAGCATTTTGGTATGCCACTTCTGTATCAAAATGTCGACTGGATACTTCGAATGTGCGCCGGAACTTAATATAAATTTCGAAAACGGGTTCGTTTTTGAAGTATGCACATTTTGAAATTACTTATTGTTTTTAAGCGCTACTCAATTTATTTGAACGCATTTGTTTTTACATTCAATTCCGTGTGAGACGTTGTTCAACATAGTTGGTGCCATTGGCACCACTTTTTGGAATTGGCAATAAAAACGGCAAAAGACTGATACTTGCCTAAGACAACATCTCAATCACTATCTGTAACTTCAATACGCAAACTGCAACACTACTTCCTCCTGTTCATGACTAAATCTACTTGCTGACTGAGTCAATGGGGTCGAATTGAGGTTCTAGAAACAAATGTTGAAACCGTTAGTTCTCACTTGTATTGAAACGTATTTGCAATTGAAAGACCGATTAGTGAAACTGACTTACCTTTGAAATTGAAAGTTGGAAATTTAGTCATATCAGCCCCAGCAGAACCGCCGAAAACCTTGGCAATTCTATCCAACTCTGACTTCAGTTCCTTCTCAGTTTCTGGAGTAGGATCGACAAGTTTTCCACCAGCGCTCCTGAAATTTCGTTATAAGCGTTTAAACGTAACCCCGACTGGTAAGACGACTGATATTAGCTTTAACTGAATCAACCCACTATCATTATGTATGTGGTTTTATATTGTACTTTGAATTCAGAATCTTGCGAGGAACTATCTCCCGTTAAAATTTTCATTCGAAGATACTCACTTGCTCTTTTGCGCGTATTCCTTAATAGATTGGATAAATAATTGCTGAACAGGGTCTGCGGCCTTCTGTGCTACTATAGCACTGAAACCGATATTCCTTCGGAGAGTCAAGGTCACTCCAGTACGTGCTTTTGCCAACAGACTCATCTTGACTTCTACAAAGACACAACAAATACCATTTATGCATCATTTCCTCAACATTTTGCATGATAATGACCCACATGAAGTCTTTATGGGCAAAACCCTACAAAATTATCACTTAATCCATAGATCAAATTACAAACTTCCGAAAAATGTTTGTAAATTATACTTCAAGATAAAACTTCCATGAAATCCGTCTCCTAAATCAAAATCACGAAATATATTAAATAATTAAAAGACTAACCTTTGACCTTAGCCTGCAAGGAACAATAACCAACTTCAGCGATAGGTCCGCACAATTACGCAAGAGGCAAACACAATTCGCGAACTGATAAATATAATTTCGCGATCGCGGATCCGAATAAAAATCAGGTGAGACCGAAATTCAACTGTTCGAGCCTTCACTCAGCTACCGAAGTCGTAACTTTGTACGCCAGATGTCACTTCTGGCGGTACATCGTACGAAGCCTCTGGGAGCAAAGTCAGCTGTTGATGCAACAACGTTTACTAAATTGACGCAAAATTTTCGAAGTCACATTACTAGCAACATGATCATCTTTGGCGAATTAAGGAAATCAAGATAATCTTTTGCAATTTATGCGCCATTAAACATTGAGTTTTTATACTACCATACTGTGAAACATGAACAAAATGCAATGAATGACGTCCTTAAAATCTCTGAAAGGACATGACATTACACCGGAAACCACAGAATTTTGCGGAAAATCGTTCCAAAGCGACAATCTGCGGTCGCTTAGTCCCTTTTCTCACCTGACTTACAACCCTGGAATGGGAGCTCTCTGCTCACATTACCAAGACAGGAATGGTCTCCCGGACCCTGACTTCCTTTACACAGGTTAAACCTACAAGTGTAAAACAAGACCGGATCCCATGTCAAATAAGCATCCGACAATCCAACTTGCACTATCACAAGGAACTCGATACTAATGTTCGGTAACACCATTGGCATATTCATTTGGTAGTTGCCGGTTCATACTCATGGTCTAACGTTAATCTTAAGTTCCTCTTCCTCCAATTTAAAGTACCAGTATATACAGTAGCCAGTGAAAGTTTTTTCGTGAGAACCATTTTATCCCGTACACACGATGAGAATGAATGACTTGATTTCCAACACGGAACTAACAATTCCCTAGCTTCAAACCCCGGCTCGGCATTACCGCATTAGCCACAGTAAACCCTTGAAGGAACTCATCTGGAATATGAAATGAACGTGTTCTACTTTTCTTTCCAGAAGCCCTTCGACTTCCAGTCTCTCAGTCTGTTGCTCTCATCAAGCCAAGGTGAAGTCCCTTGGAGGCTCATCTCTCTCCCTTGAATCAGGATCTCACAGCCATGATAGATTTCCTCCGTGATTATCATCCCTTCTTGCCCTCATCTTATCGTCCTTAATGTGCTTACTGATGAAAATGTTAGCTCAGCTTGCCACCAGCTCATAAGAAGTCATCACAGCTTCTCAAGCTCGACAATCTCTCCTATCCTCCAAACCTGATAGTGAGAGCCTTAAGGACCGTTAAAGACCAGGAGGTGTACCAGAATCCAGATTGATGGGGACCTGGACTCTGAGATTCTTCGCCTGCCAGCTGTTGCTGTGTCTACTATTGCGTATAGACGAACGGAAGACTCGTTTCTTTCTCAGGCTTTGTCATAGCCTCGCTGTACAATTTGATGATGATGAACCCATGACTCAATGCATCGTTTCCCTATGCATGGCTCTTACTGCGAAGACTCCTACGCTCCCTTGAGTCCGGCCCTTGCGTCTGGTTCTCACACACATGGCGTATTAAGGGCCTGTTCCGAGTTATACGCTCTTTGGTAGCATGTGTGAATGACCGAAGGGGTCGGCATTAAGGCACAATGATACAGAAACAACAGGTTGATCATGGGAAAGAACGCATTTGTATGCAAAGTCTTGATGGAAGAAACTCTTTCTGATTCCGTATCCGGTTGAAAAAATTTGGATTAGGATGAGATTATGCAAGCCGGTCTTTGCCTGGACAGTATCATTGCAACTTCCAACTTCCCTAGGGCTTACAGGTGCCTTTGAAAATCCTGAAGAAACGCTTTTATTGAAGCTAAAACTGTTCTTCATTTCCTAGGGCTGGATTTTGTGCTATTTTTGCAGTGAATCAGTTGCAGATGCAGTGACCCATGTCATTCAATTTAGCAAGCGGAACTTGGAAATGAAAACGTTCCGTTCTCCATTCATACCCCAAAATTAATTCACAACTCAGGGAAAGAAGAAACGGAACCTTCACCCCCTTCCAGAGGAAATGACAGGTTCAGGGCTAAACAGGAAGAGCACCATTTGCACACTTGACTTGAGTTCTTATTGTTCTATGATTCTTTCTCCAGCCCGCAAAAACAACAGGGGAGGACCGACCCACAAAACCACAATGAAACGAAGAGAGCGGTACGGCAGACCTACCCGAACGCCAAAGGGGATGACCGACACATTTCTTTAATTAGTTGATTCGCTCGGAACTGAGAACAACAATGAATGAATGAAATGAAAGGGATAGCGAGGGGGTCGATTGCCGATGCTGATACACCTTCGCTTCGCCTTCCCAACATGTTTCCCAATATCTCTACGGTTTTTTTCTGTCAAGTTGCAGTGATGCAAAAGGAAAAGCCTTGCGCCTGTCCAAAAATTTTTTGCGCACGTTTTGCACTGCCCCTGCCAAGTTTTGGACCATGTTAAAGCTTCTACTTGATGCGATCAACGGATCAACCATTAAGTTGAAAAAGAACCAATACTGAACTGCAACTTAACGCTATTTACACTACAAGCGACAAAATCTTAAGGCAAACACATCAGCAATAATGTGTCATTGTTTGACAAAGGACGCGACGCAAGTACTAAACGATAATGGCTGCGAGAAAATTCCTTCTTCAATGATGCCTTCTTGACTGAACTGGAGTGGCGAAACGAACTAACATTGCCGAGATTTAGAAATCCTATGTATAAACTGCACTCGGTAAACGTATGTAACCAAGATATACACAACTTCTCAATGAGCCAGTTAACTGACGGAGACAGGACAGGATGTTCAGCCCCACAATTACAATAGGGTAAGTCAAGTCCACGAAAGCAAAAGGAAGGGAAGAAAAGCATGAATGAAAATCATGAATGAAGAGAAAAAAATCCTCAACGGCCAATCACAGCTTACGAGCTGTGACTTCGGTGCGTTCGTAGTAACAGACACAAGTTGCTCGGCAACCTCTCGAGTTTTTTTCGTTTCCGCTTCCGACTCTTTTTTCATGAAAGATGAACTTGTTTCCAAAAAGACACGTAAGCGCATCATCAACCCCTGGATGAACTGGAACTGGGGCCTTTTAACTCGAAAGGGTAGAAGGAGATAACCGACAGTGACTCTGCCTTCGTTTGCGTGTGAACCTCTTCCTGTTGGCTTTCATTTGCGTTGAATTGATAAGGAGGGGGGAATAAGCTTTTGTCTTTTAAGCCTTTGATTGCAGCTCATTACCTGATTATTAACAAATCCAGCGAGGTGCTTCAGCCATTTTATTCGCTAAATACCTTCGGTCATCTCGGTGCATAATTGTACCGACAGCAATGAGGCTAAAATGGCAGTTTTTCGGCATCGACACAGCCACTTTAATGCACATTATGTGCCCTGGAAGGATCCCATTCCTCTGAAAGAAGTTCAATATTCGCCATGGACGCTCAAGCATCTTTCTTTATGCAAACAGGTAATTCATCTGCAACTGGGCCCTTGCCTTTTGTGTCTCATTCAACTTACCTTTTATCGTGCACTAGAACTTGATTAAATTCAAGGTTATTTCTTGCTAGAGTGAGTAGCCTGGGATCAATTTGATCCAGGCATTACCATCTTCCTTCATCAGCGATCCAGCAATGTACTCTGTCCTCGTCTGGATGTGCAAAAGCACAAAGGCAGTGTTACCTATCTTGGGCTGGGATTACACGTGTTTTTGTCACTTGATAACTAATTCTGTGCTGTCTGCCTTTTCTAAAACATCAGATCAGAAAGAGATTGAGAGAACAACAATTTTTTTCAGCATACACTACAGTAAGTCTGAGGCCATCCCAGTTAATTTCATGAAGCTCTGCATCTCAAACGTAAAAAGATGCTATCAATTCCGAGTCATCAACTTGTAAACTCGACGTTCCTTCATGCGACGCCATTATTCATCTTCGCACAGCCCTTTTTCTGAGATCTTTGCCACCCTTTGCCATGCGAACTGTTCGGCTTTCTAAAGACTTTGTGCGGAATCGCGAATTATTCGCGAAAGATAGACCGGATCAGAGCTGTCAGAGCACTAGGCTCATGAACATCCATTACCTCCAGCCACTGAAGCGAAACCCAAGCTGGCGTGACTTTCAGCATTGCGCTATATCTTACCATGTTGTGTTATGACATGACGACATGGTAGCTCAATAACTTTTACGTAACGTGACCAAGTAGCGCATGACGTGCTTATGCTCACGGTTATTAGTAAAAGTCGTACAAGATCTGGCTCCGATGGTGGTCCAGTGAGTTATTACGTCTGCCTCGGCGGTGGAAGTGAGTGCAGTTTGTGACAGCTTGTTATTTTTAAACTTTGTGTTTTCATGTACTCTCGTAATGTTATTGCCATAGGTAGTAGGTGAACAGCAACAAGTCCTGATCGGATTCAAAACTTCAAGAGAGTTGCAAATATCCGGAGGTTCCAAGAGGTAAACTTCGCCAAACCTGCACTGAAGCTAGGATCTACACCTATTCAAAGTCTATAGTTGCACCGAATTTCCGAGCTACTTTTACACTCCCGATAAAGGCCCAATTAACAGGCTTGATGACGGATTAGTCACTTTGAATTCGTGGAAAGTGTTATGCGCACATGGACAATATGGTGCAAGGCAAACGTTTACGTAGGCGGTAGGTAGGTGACGGTTAGGACTAGGTGACTATGAGTTTGGAGCAACGGCTATTCTTCATTCGTATTAACAGTAAACAGAGTAACAGGGTGATTTGTTAACCCTAGAGCCCAACCAAGTCAACGGAGAATGAATTGGTGAGCAGTATCAAGAGACTTACATCATCTTAATGAACCGTAAGCTTTCAGCATGTAACTATGAAAACGTTGAAAAAGTTGAACAAGCCGGCATGTTACTCCGTTACTTTCCTCATCAGAAGATGCATGCCATCCTTGATTGTGTACGTACTCGATAAGGAAAATATACACAAGAGGTCGGATAACTAAACACACATGTTCATAAAAGTTAGCGAGGGTCGGGTTAAATACAGATTCGACTTGCTTGGTGAAATCTCGTGACAATATTCATCAGCATGTTCCGTTCAGGTCGTAGAGCAAGTGGTCGGAAAATTGGTCTGTACGTTACACTACCAATGAGGAATGTGTTCCGCGTCTTGGGAGAGATTTAAGCTTGGAACGGATAAACTGAAATGTGTTTATTTTTCTTCGGAGAAACTTTCGATCTTGAGATGTAAGCCAACATGGCTTCGGAGCTTTTTTCACCGTGATTATCCACACATTCCTGGATGTAGTAGAAGGACTGAATGAAGAGTACAGGGCCTTTTAATTAAGCTTGAAATGGTTTTGAAAAAAGATAGAATTCAGTCTTAAGGATTCCCCCCCTCGGCTTCGACTTTCCGATCGGTCTCCTAGCAACGGACTACGACGCAATCTTTCTGCCCCACGCTCAATTTGTAAATGAATATACTTTTCTGGGACTTTGCTCTCGTCAGAATTCGAATCCCGTAGAACAGCAAGTAGCCACTTATACCGTCCATGACATTAACATTGAAAACGTTTATCTTCGTGGAAGGCAAAACTGTCCGCTTGGCATGATTCCAAGCTGAAGAGATGATGATGCAA
>VRMD01001238.1:0-18090 GCA_009872375.1 Sminthurides bifidus
TACTCATTTGTTCGAGCGTAAAGAACGTGTACAGCATTATGCGGCCACTCCTAGCATTACGTGATAAATTTTAATGTTGTAACAGCAAACACCTAGCTATTTAGCGCCTTAAGTTAACGTGTTTGGTGTGACCAAGAGTACGACTAATATAGCTAATAAAACTAAATCTTTGCAGTGGTGTCAGAAATGTAGGGAAGAAGGAGCGCGAAACTGTGTTGTGTATACCTTGACGCTTTAGCTCTTTTAAGAAATAAGTCCTAATCTCAAATTGTAACACACAACTCTGTGAGAATACAACGTCATCGGAAACGGTGTGCGATGGAAGATCTGCTGATTCATCATCTCTGAAACTGTACACTTAAATGCTAATATCGTATTTGTAATTTGTAACAACCCCCCATTGTTTACAGGTAATCCAGAAGGTACGTGGATTTTTGCGGTAATGTATCTGTAGATCGGTGGATGAAATTGCTTCGGTAACAGTGATTTTATCGGTAACTTATACACAGCGTGGCTAATTTACTTGTAGAAGTTCGTCTATCAAACGAAGGTAATATGCTCACTTCTTTTCAGAACTGTAGTTCCATCACTTAAAATTGCTCTGCTACAATGGTCAAATTGTCTTTCAATTGTGCACTTGAGTACTTCAAACACCGAGAGAATTATGATCCTTGATTGCAATCCGCAAAATCTTGCACAAAAGATAGCAAGTAATGGACGAGTTTAGCCTACTTAGCAATTTCAGACTTAACTAAACTCTATCAGTAGAACTATTCACTGAGCCACAAGACAACCCCTCCTCTGTTGACATTTTGACATCATGACTTGCGCTAGCCTACCATGGTATACCCCTCTGGAACCCCGAGATTTCTTCAAGCGAGTGATTAGAAATATCTTAATTTGCAACACCTGGATGACTGGCTTGGTTTTCTTGGAAGGAAGCTCTGAAGGGAAAACTTGTAACGAGATCGATCCATCCGCTTCCGATTCGTTTCTTAAAGTTTCTACAAACCGTCCGACCACCCCGTAAGCTACGTGCTATAGCCTTGAACTAAACATTTCTGTAGAAGAATCTAGTTGCTCTCTTTGTTCACATAATAAACCGGTTGAAAATAATTAACCTCCATAAATATAGTACAACATTGACAAAAGAACAAACTAGCAGTGGTGGCTACTAACTTGGTGCGCATACAAAATGAACTAGAATACAGCAAGTGCTCGTAACTGTCAACGTGCTCACGTGCTTACCAATGTGCAAACACAGTTAATACACTTATTTCCATCGAGACTATGCTTAACTCATCAGAGAATCGTGTGGTAAACAAAATTACGACCTAATTCTAAAAAAAAAGTCACAATAAATTACAAAACCGTAGCTTTCAACTTTCGCACACGCCTGCTGTTCTATTGGAACTCAAGCTTTAGAACCATTAATATTATAAAAAATAATCCCGGTAGGCTGTGAAGAGCTAATGGTTTGACACTTAATCTAATCACGAGCTTTAATAACGACAAACAACTGCCGAGCTCAACGCAGTTACACGTTCTTGCTCCTTTGCCTCTCGTTTCGATAGTTCGCCAATGCTACTGCCCTGGCGTGAAATCGTTGACGCTTTCACAAATGGAGCTTAAAGTAACACTAAAGTTGGTACCGTAATCTAAGATGCTTATGGCATTGGGCCAGTCTTTTCTTACATCAATGTTTTAAAAACGCTAAGAATAAAATAGTGAAAGTCCATTTGTCAAAGTGGATTCGTTAACTTGAATAAATGCATGGGAATTCGTTCCTTTTAAAAAATTAACACAGAAACTCAATCAAGTTCGGTTTTGTTGCTAATTTCCTCCTTTCTAATCTAATCCAGGATTTGAGATTAGAAAATTTCAAATTAGTTTTTGATTCCATCTAGTTCAAAATTGGCAAGGCAGACAGCAAAATGTAGAAGTTACCTGGACGGTACATAAGTGATGCTGTACGACCTTTGGCAATTATCTAACGGTAATTCGAAACCAGAAAATCTGACAACAACTCGATTCCAGTTCGATTCCATACTATTCTCGATTCTATTTGGACTATTACTCACACCGGCTAGCTGGAAATCTATAACAGAGCATATGTTTAAAGGTAATGTACGGGTCCCTTGTGAGGACTAATGATAGACGTGTTCACTTTCCACCTGCTTGTGGAGCCTACACTAAAAGTGACGTGGATCGTTAACAAATCTACAGTTATCGCGGTTACATAAGTATCTGAGTACAACAAAGATTATTTGTACACAACAATTGAGATATCTATACAAGGAAGCCATTGTTACAGAATGATATGATTATGTGATTATTGTGAACATGTTTACAATGTTTCTCTGATTTCTCATTTTTTCGTGATCAAGAATGTCCCTCAGCCGAATCTGAACCCAGGCCCAGAGCTTATCTCTAATCGGTCTGGCGAGCACGTTGTACACATCGGGACACAATTTTCAATCTTTTCAAACAACCAATCATTTCCAAGGTACGGAGAAGTGCCTTTCCATCTGCACATCGCTTGCGGTGGGAAAATCCCAGAGTTGCACAACTCTCAAATGTCTCTGAATCCATATAATCTGTACACAATCTCCGTTCTGGAGACAGCGGAGAAAATATACATCTTTTTACACTTTCTCTGTCTCTCTCTCAAGATTTACTTCACTAGCAATACTTAAGCTAAAGAACATGTCTTAAATATTACACATATACTTTTGTGTGGTAAAAAAGCACACAGGTATATATAATCACTATAAGTATCTTTGTAATGATTATGCTTAATCGTCATCTTTCTTGTCCGGTTTCAGATCTACCATGGCGTGAAGTTGTTCAGCACTGTACCTATGCAAAAAAAGGAACACTTATAGATCTTGACTCAACAAATGAATTAGCAGCATTCTACTTGTGCTTTATTCCATGCAATCGGCATTTACAGGAGTTAAGTAACAACCGCAACTCTTAAGTACAGCACGAGAACAGTAACATGAGAGAGGAGAGAGTCCAAGAGCTAAAAGCATTGCATTGCGAGTGCCGTGCAACAGAAAAAAGATAACTGCATAGAGACTAGCAACAAAGAAAGTCGAGAAGGAGGGGAAAGTGTGGATAGTTTGTGGTTTTGCAAAGCACAAACTCACCCCAGTAGATTCTGGAGATCGCAAACGAATCGGTACACGTAGCGTTTGCCTGCTGTCTTGTGAATGATGTTTTTGTCGTAGTAGTAGCGTAAGCCTCGACTTAATTTCTCGTAGTTCATCTTAGGTTTGTTCTTCCTAATGCCCCATCGACGAGCCACCTCGTCCGGGTCCGTCAGCTTGAACTCCCAGCCGTCGCCGGTCCAGGAGATGAACGGTTGGCAACTTTTGTCAGTGAGCAGTTCCAATAAAAATTGCCACAACTGAATAGGCCCTGAGCCCGTAAAGCAAGGGTTTCCTGCAGCACCAGGTCCTACAAAATCCAACGACACTTCATTTAATCTTCAACTTCTAAAATGTTAGAGCCCAATGTTGAATGTGTACATACAGTCTGTAAAACTTTTCAGCATTTCTTACCTGGATACCCGAGCATGGAGGACTGAATCACCGGCTTGATATCCCCATTCAGATGATGAGGCGGTAAGCTATTGTGGTGATGTGACAAAGGTTCGCGGTGGTGATGAGCCGGGAGGTAGGCGGGATGCTGGGCATGGTGCTGGTGGGAATTGGCCATCATTTCCACCGGTGTGTTGCCACCGCTACTTCCGTTTCCTCCCACAGAATTGACTCCAGAAGGGGCAGAGGACCAGTGGTCCGGGGTCTGAACTCCGCTTCCTGGCACCGTTTGGAACGGGGGTGAGTCGTACGCATGCCCATGAGGACTGTTGCCATAAGGGTCACCGTAACCATCAGGTCCCTGGTATTGACCTGCGGAGTGAAAACAAAATCCAATGTACAACTCATCCATTTTCGATTCCAAGCGGGTACAGTTTTTTAACCATCCCATGATCGCACTTTTTCCTTCCATGTCATTCCTCCCAGGGTGAAACGACCCGAACAGAACCCTCACTAAAATGCAAATCAGTCTAAAATCATAACAAAAACACTGCAACCGGAAATACTATACTATGAGCCGCTCCAATCCGCTACAGCAACACAGGTGTCTATTCATTGCCCCCGTAGGAGAACAATACCAGAATTTGCATTCATATTGGCAGAGCCACCACCCTCCCCATGTCATAACTCACAGTTCGGAGCAACCCTGCTTAAAAACTTCATTGTGCACTACGCCTTCAATACAGAGACTCCAGCCAGCCCACCGCAAGCCATTGCGATTAGTACCCCAGCAACGGTATGAATGAATAACAATACACGTCTTGAAATGATTGAGCTGAAAGTGAGCTACGGCTGAAATGCCTTTATCTCTTCAATTTCAACTACGAAACTCTCATAGCTACAAATTACATTTTGCCTTCTCGTCATCATCATTATGTAGAAGATGAGACGAGATTTTCCTTTGAATTTCAACAGCATTCTGTCTCGCTCACCTAGCTCACTCAATTCTATTGTAATGTCCTGCCGCATGCATTTATTATCTTAGGTGGGGCACTTGTAGTGGCCATTCGACTGGAACATAGGTTGGCAAGACTAATTAAAAATGCAATGGCACACAGTCCCAACGTCGTCAAAGGAACGAATGCGCACTGCGGGTCTATCTAAAGTAACGTCCCCATCGCTAAACTCGTAAAACCAACCCTGCTAAATTTTTCATCAAGGCATACTACAGCTACATAAGGTCGAAATAAATCTCAAATCACTATTGCCTGCCTATTGTAAAAAAGTAATTCCACCATCCCTCAAGCAATTTCAGCGAGCCAACTCCGTTGCACAAGAAACCAAAGGAAGAGCTTGTGTAAAGTAATGCTTTGCCCAAGTGCGACTGTCTGATTGAAGATTAAAGCCTAATGTTGATATTTCAAGCCACGCCCTTGTGACGAACAGAAATGTGATTTGCCAAGCTGCGCTTAAATTCGCAATAAAACCACATGTATTTTAGTACAAGGACTAGCTAAGACAGAGCTTTAATCCACAGAGCACCAGACACAGCCGATCCTTTGCATGACCCGATAGAGGAATACCAGTACAAAAACCTACGGAAACTGGTATCAATTTTATGGAAGTCTGTGAACGAAAGCATTTCTTAGGACCCACTGAATTTTTCGAATGAACAGCAACAACGTTACAGTTACAATTTCGTTCTTTAAATTTCAATCTACAAATTCCAAAGAACACTTCGACTGATACAAGCTATCAGCCGAACCATGACTTGTCAATTCTAGCTACTTGTTCGACAACTATTAACTCGAAATCGAAAAAAGATAGAGGTAATCAAATTAATAAGCAGTTGAACAACCAGAACTACCGGATGCGTCATTCCCTCTATCCAACAACTACTGCCAAATGCGATAACTGAAAAATCAGCGTGTGCTTAAACCGTCGACGTGGTTTTCGGCAGTTCCACCAACTAAAACACAATCCTTTGGTCTTTTCAGGCTTGGCAAACACAGCTCCTCATTTGCGAACTACTGAGGAGCTTATACTCGCAACCTTTCATTGCCAACTTCACTCAATTCACTAAGTAACAAGTACGTAACCAAGGAGATGCGCCAATTACAGAGATGAAAAGAAGCGAAAAATATGCGGTGCGTTGAAATTTTTCGCCACCTACCGCGTGATTCGCATTAGTTCTTAACGAGGGGCAGGAGTCGAACGCAAGCTAGGCTTTCTTCAGCATTCGGCTCCCCTTACAAGTGCGAGGAGACAGCATAACTTGAAATTAACTAACATTTTCTTTAGGCGATCCACACCCTCGAATTCGTAACGTTTCACAGGAGCTTGATAACCATTTGATTACATGCTCAGTGGACTTGAACCTTTTGCATAAACTGTCTCACTTCTAGGCAATCTGCTACCCTTTCATGTGTGCCTACACACCTCGCTTGATCCAATACCGTAGTTTCCAATACAGTTCTAGCTTTCTTGAGTCGGAAATTGCCGTTGGGATCTTCTATGAAGCACTAACGTATGTAGTACGTGCTTATTTCACTACCATGATTATGCAAAAATATCGCGCAAAAAGACAATCCCACTTACGTTTTCCGTAACCCCTGCTCATGAGTGCAGTCTGTTGGTTCTGGAAACACTTGTCGTTGAGGGGGTAGAATTCGGGGGAGTTTTCCACGTAGGGTGGGTGGGTAGGATCCGGTAGTGAAGGGTAATCTGAATCTCCGTCGTAATGTGCAACGTATCCGTTCTCATCCCCAGCTCCACTTCCGGCAGCACTCGCTCCTGACCCACTGCTCGGTCCTGGAGCAGTTCCGATCACGTTCCCGTTGCTAGAGCCGTTCACAGATCCAGGTCCGTTCGTCAACTCACTCAACTGATGGCCCACCGCGTCTCCCAAATGGTGGCTATAGCCTACAAAACCAAGGTGGACAGGAAATTAGCACTTAGGTCGCAATTTAACTCTGCACTTAATCTTCGACAGGTCCACCAATACCAACACTAGACAACGATACTCGGTCACACTTGAGCCAGAACATGCCAAACTGTAACTGTGCCACCTAGTCAGTGCCGTAGCCCGGTTTGGCGAATTATATCGTTGGCGGTTTAACTAACAAGGCATTATGGAAACCGATCGGAAAATGATTCAGTTTATCATCCTGTTTATCACTTACGTCACCACATCCGGTCTCATCCTGTCACTCGTCACACATCTCCTCACCTCTAATCATTGACACCTGAGAATAATTAAGTTGCTCTGAACCTCGGTCGTGCGCTTACTATCGTAGTAAAATCCTCCACTTACGTCCGCGATTAAACACTCAAGTGCTTCCTGCAAGCTCGTTTCCTATTCAAGGAGATGCTTCCCGTCCAACGCTAATCGGTGAGAGGACATCTGATACATGTGACTGATTGAAATGCTTCTTTTTTCGCATAAATCCCAACCTTTCACTAGCCGTACATACCATTGCCATAAACTACGTCAAGCATACACGACACATCAGGTAAGAACAGCTGATGATGCTCTTTTTTTGCTCACCAGGTTCGAGATCCAGCTAGATGTAATGCTAATTCCTTCTGATCTCTACGGCATCTTCCCCGCTTTCTCCTTCCCATCCTTGAAGATTCAAGGCTTTGCCAGTAAAAAAGCATTGCATAAAGAGGTGTGTGCCCACATCCACAAAGAGACCTTCTTTCGTCATCAGGACACACGTGCGAGCCATCTTCCCAAATCAGACTTTTAACAATCGAAACCAGAAGAATCTCAGCTAAAGAAAGCGCTTCAATAGGCCAAGTTTACGTAACTCCGAAGTGCCGAAGGCGTTCATTGTCCGCCTTGTTTCGCCTCAACTGACAGAAGAAGAAAATCTTCCGAGCTTTTCAGCCTTTATTCGCATAGAACCAGCCAGTCTAGTGACACTGCTCCGCCATATTGAATGTACCACAGATTAGGGAAGAGGTAAACAGATTAAACAAACAGGAGATTCTCTCCTAGGTGGGTCACACCCCTTCGGATTTCGTTTGTAAAATCTCATTACCATCTCATTTTACGTCAAATGAATGTGAAATAGACCCGCCTTCAGCAGTACACACACGGCGTACTTGTACACTTAATGTTCTTCTCCCTTTTACAACCCGCCATTAAACCAAGTCATAATTCTAGTCCTCCATCTATATCCAGTTGAATTTAAAAGTTCTCGAGAATCACGATATATCACGCAACCCAAATCACCTCTCATCCTCTTTAGTCGTAGTCAAAGCTCGTGTCACTTGTACTAGTCGGGGTAGAGAACATGAAAAAAGTTCACCTCAATGCACATGGTGGTATGTGCCCAACATTGTACTTCTAATGTACAGATTTAGCTTCAGCATTGAAGCGACTCAAACCCATCTCATCACATGCTCATGTCATCATTCACGGCAATCACGCGAAGATTCGTTCCATCTGTCCCACCAGCTGCCACGTATTCTAGACAACGAACGCTACGGTAGCCTCGATTCCTTTCTTGCTTCAATGATAGCCTAAAAACCTATCAAAAGATCTGTAGCAAATAGTAAACCTGCATGCACAAGATAGACTACGCAATAGATCATAGGCCCTATTTAGTCTAAAAGTAGTGTTACTCCGAGTGAGACCAAAGGTTCAGCAAGCTTTGCGTTACGGCAGTTACATGTAACCTGGGCAAGGCTTGATCCCAACCTCGTTTCTCAAAAAGACAAAGGCTAGAGACAAAGGCATAGACTCGAGTTTACGAAATGATTACATCATGCATTCATTCAACTGACGCTGTTTTGCTGCCGAGGATGGCCGGATTTGAAACAGAAATCATTTAATTCCACTTGAGTAGCCAAAATTATTCCGATTATTGCAGTTAAATATTCGAATCCAGACAGCTTGCAAGTAATATTGAACAGGATGAGATTCGATATCTGTTGCTTAGCAACCCTTCAATACGGACCCTTCAGAGTGCCGATGCCGACACAGAACCATGGTTGGAATCAATCTCTCATCTCATCACCCTGTATCCAATGCACATCCACGCATAAACTTTGACCTCTTTTCCTCACATTAAAGTTGGCATTAATTAATCCAATTTGCATACACTTCTTTCACCCTGTCGTCGACAGCGGCAGTATGTTATAAGCGCCGCACTCCCTTCATTACAGACAGGTAAGGTAGGACAGCATCTAATTGCCTTAAATTCAATACTCTATTAATTCTCATTTCAAGCTTCACATTTCATTTAAAGTCGCTCTCTGCTGTAATATGCCTTCTTTGTACCGCAGCCGCCGTGCCGTTCAATGCAAGAGCAATGCGTATACTGCGCCTTAGCAAACTAAATACGAATTGTACGCAATCGAAATTAAAATGAAACAAGCCGCACCCTCACCCGCCCAAATACTCAATGTAAGAAAGCGTTATGCTCTTTGAACCTATACAAATACGTAATTTAAATATCTAACTCCGTAATTACCAAGCGGCCATGTTGCCTACAGACGCAAAATGTGCCCTTTCAAACCTTTCAAGATACCGCTGCTGACGTGTCATTAGCCTGATTTAAAAAAAAACCCTGTAACGTTGTCACGTATTGAAAACGTTTCGACACTAGTTTAACGTCTCTGATTCCTAATGTGACATCAGACTATTGCTACGTAGTAATCACTAGAACTTATTTTGATTTTGATCCTTGAATCTACAAGCACTAGCTAAAAAATAATAAGTTAGCGGTAAAGCTGACTCAACAATTTCTGACTGTTACCATGGTGTGGCATCAGCCCATTAAATTTCACAGAAGTTCAGCCCTTTCTCACCAACTTCCTTCAAAAAATAACGGAATTTCTAAAGACACACTGAAGAACACGCTCAACTTGCCTAGGCAAACCTTGAATCTGCTACTTCGACCCCTCTAGTCTGGTACGACAGGTACAACACCTAACAAACTATGCTGACCAGACTTAAGTGTCTACTTCCAGTTGCTCTGGCCTAAACCTACGTTAGGATTACAGGATTATTACAGTCCGCTGTTTTATGTCCACATTCCACCTCGTGAACCAAAGGGTCAATTTACGGAAAAGATAATTTCCGAAACCGTAATAAAATCTCCCAGGTTCACACAACCTGATGCTAATCAGATAAAACAATAAATGGCAGCCCAGCTCCTTACATAATACGTTTCCTGTTTACGTCCGGTCGCTTATCATCACGAAAGCGGAGAAAAACTGGACATTCATAAGCTTCATGAAGCCGAGCATTAGAACCAAGCCAACATCCACAACTTTCTCATCCATACTTCAAATGCATATGTGAAATCGGGATGATGCAATGCTACTGCTTTTTAATGGCAACAACACCAACCAGTGGTCTTGATAATGCATGGATATTTTCACCAAACCCGACAGAAAGCTACCATTAGCCATTGCATGACCAGAAATGGTGTTAAAACTGTACGTACTACGCTGTTCCATCTCATGTTTTGAAATGACTGGAAAAATTATTTCATTTCTTCTCACAAAGCCTGTCTCCCAACATTCCAATGGAGCTCATGATACTGAGTTCTCACAAGCTGTTTTAATTGAAACCCAAAGATCCGGCTTTAAGTGAGAATGACTTAAAGCCCACCAATTTTTGCACAAAACCATTCGATGCTCTCAGCCACAATCGTCAATTAGCACACCAAAGCATGGGTTTTAATTACCAAGTTTTTTTTCACCCGTTGCCTCTGTAACTCCCAGGCCTCAGCTTGAAATAATGAAAAATCCATTTTCATGCACTTTTACACAAACCTTTTACTACCCAGCACATAACTCTCGTTCAGGTCACTGACATGAAGCCTGTTAGACTCTGGGAAATTTTCCGATGACCTTTGCATTGAAATTGTTCGAGTATAATCACAAGCAAAGATTCTCATCGTTCTCTAATGAAGCAAGAAACAACTCCAAAGTTGTAAGGCAAGTATCTTATAAAAGTTAATCGTTTAAACACCGACTGGCATAACGTCTGACTACGAGTTCATCAGCGATTATCTCCAAGTACACCAAATTCCGTGTTGGATGATGAACAGCTATCCATTAGCTCCAAGCGGCAACAATCTCAAGTTCGCCATACTACAACTACACACAGAACCAGAAACAGGCAGAAAGTTCACAAGTTGAAGCACGTTAAGCTCATCGACCCCTCGATTAGTTCCCACACTGCTAAAGTTCTCATCATCCGTATGAACTTTGCCAGCTTTACTGTCAAATCAACAATTTCTAACTCCATCTTGTTTATTCATTTTAGATTACTGAAAGAGGAGCAGCTCATGCTCACAACCCGCCTTCCACTTATTCAACCTGATGTCGAACATTTCCGCCTTGAGTTCAATCAGCAAACGGCATGTTAAAGGGCAATGAGACGCTTCAACCGCATGTCTAAGTCATGAACACCTTGCATGGAGACAAATGTCATTTGAACTTAGATTGAAAACGTTCTAAACTCAATCATCGACCGATAAACAAACACGACCTGACTCCTCCACACATTTCCAAGCCGTGAGCAATCATTAAGTCAAAGAGTAGAGCCCATATTCAATGAACAAGGGCAGCATCAATGCTTCGTCCTCCCTCAGGAACTTTCACCATGTCTCTGAGCTCGTCGCACGGAGAGAGGAGACCCTGCCTGTCGATTGAGAGAGCGGGAGAAAGTTGAAGCAACTTCGTTTAAGACTTAAATTCAATCTTGCTTGAATCAAGCCCTGACAAATTCTCAATCAAATCCCGAACCCACCCCATCACAAGCACCTGCCATGTGTTGTCATGAATTCGGGTAATGTCATTCATTATGCGTGCCGCCTGCTTGATTATTGTTGTGCTAGATCGGTGCACGCGTGGCAAGTTGCACCGGGGAAACTCCCAGGGTAACTGACGGAGATGCTTTCCCCCTTGCTTTCACCAATAAATCTAATAACGGAAATCTGATCAATATACGCTTGATTGACGGCCCCACATCCTTGGGATGTACAACAGTGACTTGCAACGCAAACAACTTGTTGATGCCTGAGCTTCTGGTACAGTCCTCACCTTTCCTACACAAGTAAACAAATTACCCTCCCTCATTTACGTCCTCTAGCACATGTAAGGCCTGGTATGCAGTCTTCATTAGGTTATAAATCCACAAGCTCATAAACTAAACAGTTTTTATTATAACTACAGAATCCATGCTTCTACGTATCAACACCCCATCTCACAGCAATCTCAATCGGCTTTCATCCTGACATTAGAGGGCTTGCACCCGTAACTTTTGGTGACTTCATGTTCAATCTTCAACTTCAAAACCCAATTTCAACCACTTTCTGTTCGAATTACTTAAAACTTCTCAGTTTGCTCATCAGGGCAGGGCTGCGTTACTAGTTTACTTTTCCACCGGATGTGGAACATGTGTTTGTATACAGCGTTCTCTTGGCTCGTGGCAATGTAATCTAAATGCAATAGCTTTCCCACTTGTTCATCAGATTCCAACCGGAGACATTCGCACTTTTTCAGTAACTACATTAAACTAAAATGAATCAAATTTGCAAGACGAATGGCAACCTGAAATCTAAATGCAATAGCTTTCCCACTTGTTCATCAGATTCCAACCGGAGACATTCGCACTTTTTCAGTAACTACATTAAACTAAAATGAATCAAATTTGCAAGACGAATGCCAACCTGACTCTGCTCAACCTACTGAGATTCGAGCATATTTTATGCATGGATACCTTAATGTAGCTAAGGCTTGTGAAACCAGTTCCAGTCATCCGGAGCCCTACACCCCCACTAGACCAAGCTCAGAACGGATGCATACAGATGCGTATATGCAGCCCAGCTCTAGAAAACGTTCGAGATTTCCTCCATATACGGGAATCGGAAGTAAACATCCGGTAATTCACTTTTTTTTCACGCCCGTTAACTAAATCTAGTCATCAATTTACAAAAACATGCAATGGAAGGCAAACTCCTGGGTACGAGCCCAGTCACAGTGCAATGATCCAAGTGTCGCCATTCACCAACCAGAGAGAAAAATTTGCACAAATTCAGTCCACCCATGCCTTCCTGTAAGCCAACTCCGGTTTCAAAACCAAAGGCTGGCAACAGACTGTCTACCATCAGTCCAAATCCCTGGTCACAAATTCCAGGTAGGGATTAAGATCACGGCACTTGACGTGATAAAATTCCTATTCTTCCCTTCATCCCTTGTTCCAAATGACCCCAAGGATTCTTCATCCAATACAACTGCGATATTACAATTCAAGCTTCTCAAATGTCCCATGCCCTTTCCTTGTTCCATATCCCGTACAGAAGATCCGACCACTCACAATCAATCAGGTATTACATTTTAAACCCGGAGACTCTCTCCTGGTTTCCAACAGCTTTCCTCACAGACATTCTGTCTCTGATTGAATCAAAGACGATGAAAAGCCAGCGCTACAATGGAATGAAACTCCCACTCCTGAGCATTTCTCATATGTAACTAACCGAAGTTCTCTCCACCGTACAGAATCCGAGAAACCTGCTTGATTTTTCTAGTGGTTTCTTGTTTCCTCCTTTGATAAAAGGATTTCCGGTCTTCCCCAAACCCATTTCTCAAATCTTTCTTTTCCAGGCCCTTGCGTTGTTTATTTCTTGTTATTGAAATATTGTTAACAGTAGCCGTATTCCTTCAAGCCCAGCTCATGCTCATAAGATGTATTGCTTCATACCCTACTACACTTCCCTTCATATCTTCCATGTCCAGCGTGACCAGCCTCGTAGTCTGGCTTGAAAGATACGGCTTATCAACGCATAATGAAGAGCAGACAATAAGTAATCTGTTCAAGTACCGGCTGTTTTCTTCAATTCTTGTCGGAATGTTTGACAGAATATTTCAGCCTTTGTTGACCACTTTGGTGATTTAAATCTCATGTGTTTTCACCAAAAATCCCTTTATCTTGACAAGTTTCCAAGCTTAAGTCAAGTGCCTTGTTTGCATCAGGTTGGATTGTAGACTCAAATAGTTTGAATTCCTGCAACTGAGCAGCATCAATCATCCACCGACTGCTCTGCTGCTGGCTGATACCAGTCTTTGACACATTCACAACGGCTTCACAGAGGTCACGACTGAATCTGAGCGTGTATCATTGACATATCATCGTGAACTCATCCACACCCGCTTCGAAGATAACAGTAACCCAGAAACTGGAACGTATCAATTTTGACAAAGAAACGTTTTCTAAACTTTCTTCCAGCCTTTTCTTCCATCCTTGCGAAATTCCAACCGACAGACAGAAATTGCACCGCCAGGATGAGAAGAACCACCTGTTCTTCTCAAAACAGACTTGATTGCACCATGATTCAGCCAGCTGACTCACACAGGTTGTGCACCACCGTGACCCGAAGTGGCCCCGTACAGCCTTAAAAGCCATACGGTATCTTTTCATCCACCTTGATGAAGCTGACGACAATGACTGCATACAAGTTTCAATCAGAAGCGGATATCCGGTGACACTGGATTATTAGAGTGCATGCACGCTACTAAGTGCCTGTACAGTTACATCCAGTTCCCACAGTCAGTAGCCAAGTGGAGTCATTACATACATTAGCCCCTGCCTGGGACCATGCATAGGGAATACCTAAGGTCCTGTATAACAGTGTACACGAAATCTGACTACTGCACTGATTACCCGGTCTCATGCAACAACTTCCCTGAGTTATGAAAAGTAGCCTATAAAATTATGGAGCCAAATATGAAAAATTAAGTTACTGTAATTGAAATACCTAGGCTAAGGATGAATTTCACTCCCTTTCGCGCCGAAATTCTAAAATTTTTTGGTACAGTGAGAACTACGTATGGAACAGAATATTCATTAGAAAAATGTTTCAATTCTTAAAAATCTCCACCTGGAAAAGCTCATAAGCTCTACGACCACTCACAACTATCAAGTGGAACAATTTCGTGAATCATTAACAATTTTCCTACCCTCTGCACATGAGAGGCATGGGCCCACAGACCGAGGGTACGTTAAGATGCGCACCCCCACAAACCGGATCTGTTTCCCCTTCTTTGTCTTTGTGTACTCACCGGCTGTCATCCTTCCTGATTTTTTCACAGGACACTACCACACAGTTTTATGGAGAACCAGTGTCATAACGCGAGCAATTTCCAGCGGTAAAGTCCCAGTTCCATATTCCATACTTTACCAAAGCTCGACTCCTTAAACCGAACGTCCGGATCCGGAGACTGGACCTGAAATCCTTCCGGTGAGCGGGCAGCATGCACCCCCTTCCTGTCCTAGTGAACTAGTCTGCTTCCATCTTCCAGCCTGATACTTTTCCATTATGACTTACGCCAAGCCTTTACTTTCATTCTGAAGATTTCAAATCCAATAATAAATCTACACGAAACCCTGCCGAAAGGAAAAGTACCATGTTCCACACACAAGCCCTTCAACCAAAACAGGCTTTAGGCAGGTACACAGAAAAAGTAAGCCAGAAACATGAATCAAGCATGGGACAAAATCAATGCTACGGACTGTCAGAAGGAACCGTCTTAATAAATCCGCAAAGTTCCGGACTGGTGCATTCCGGAAACATGAATTCATTATTGACATTCACGCCTTTGAATCGATAATATCTCCAATGCCAATTACCATTTTTTTGACAGTCATTCTTTTCTCCAACTTACTATGAAATACACAGACGTAAACTAAGGAACAATGAAGGAATTGGACGCTGCCAAGCAAGACGATCTCGCTTACACCTAATCTATCAATGACATCAGCCAGTAACAATGTAAGGTTAAGTCAGAGGCTCTACAGATCATGTTTGACCTTTCGGAAATTTTTGATCCAGCCTTGAGAAAGATGCAGAGACGGTGTGCCAATTCTTGTTGGAGGAATCATAGAAAATTCCGCAAAATCAACACAACGCAACTACAACAATGCTCCTGAAGACAAACACCTTGACGACCTATTTGAAATCAGTCAATCAAATCCGCACACTCCTGCCTTATTATACGTTCCTTACTTTGCTCCTTGCTCTGGGAGCAGAAAAGATCCTTCAATTTCTTCAACAAATTCAATTCAATTATTGGCAACAAACAAAGGAAGTTGGCGCACATGCTTTGATTCGAAACACGACTCACTCTGTGTGTTCATCCACATGCCACATTGTCTCCTTTATACGCTTCTTATGCAACCTACCGAGAAATCTTTTCTCTTTCCTCCACACACATTACATACAGTGTCTCCAATCCACGCCCAAGAAATAGGCGAATTACTTGGCCCAATTATTTCCACTACGGTGCCATACCAAAAAAGCAATAACATGCATTCAACAATGTCTTGTCGAACTTTGTTTGCATGCACAAAGTGCAACTTCTGTGTTTCTATGACAATTCTATCATTAAAGGGACGCTTTTGAGTGACTTAAGGGCATGTCTCTGAGCTAGTATCAATCGAAACTAAGCTAATTTTGGAAAGCAAGTCTGAATTATTAATAAACATTTTGAAATTTCCCCTTACCAGGCCATATCATTCTGGACGGTATTTCGTGTACTTGCAGCATCTTTGTAACTTGGGCAATCCTTAGAATTTCAGGTCCAAAATTTTAGCACATAACCAATCTCTCAATATTTCCAGAAAAAAATTATCCACCACAGCACTCGAGCATTAGCGCATGCTCTGTCTCTTAGTTTTCCGCTACTAACAGGGGATTTCCTGTGCAAATCCGCCGATTTGTCACGTTATTTTCCACGTGGTCTGTGAAATATACCCGTGTCACAGCACCTCCAACCGTTCAACCCTCTTCAAATTCAAAACTGTTCAACGTTTTTCGTAAATATTTCCAACAAAACCTTCACATGTCCACTCTGGTACACTGGACAGTTGCAAAACTATACTGAGTCTCTCTTGTCCCTNCTTCAAATTCAAAACTGTTCAACGTTTTTCGTAAATATTTCCAACAAAACCTTCACATGTCCACTCTGGTACACTGGACAGTTGCAAAACTATACTGAGTCTCTCTTGTCCCTCGGCACTTCGCAGAACTACATCCGCCTTGTTGCGAATGTGATATGGAAATGATTCACCGGTTACTCAAAACGTATCTTGTGTTCACTAAAAAAGGACGCTTGGATCCTAGCATACTCTCCAACGTTACTTTGACGCAGGGCCATGCCACAGGAGAGGAGCTCAAAGTAAGAGAGAGAGAGAATCTCGTGGTCGCCTTAGCACCCTCGGCCAGCAAAAACAAGAATGATATCAAACTTTTGATAATAGGCAGACTACTAGAGAATTGTCTATGACGACGAGAAGAGATCTACCTTCGCGCTCCGGCAGTTTTCAACTCCGTACTTCAAAGAGTGTTTCAAGGGAAGATATATATAATATGAATACAATATCTCCGTCTCTGTCTGTCTCTCTCTCTCTGGTAGCAAACTTGTTCTTCTCCATCCCTCCTCGACGAAATGTTCTTTTCAAGCTATTATATTACCCTGGGCCCATCCTCCACTACTACTAACTACTACTCCTTTATCATTCACCACCAAGCATGTAATAACTCCTCCATTCTCGTCTCCTATACGTAACTCTCAAGCCTTCAAATCCACACAAACTCAAGCCCGCTTCATTATTCATACGAACAACTACCACCAACAACACCTCAACCACTATGAAACTTGCTACATAGAATCAAAATTCAACCCTCGTAAGCTCCACCCCTATTATGCATTACGATTACGTTGATGTTGATTGTGGAAATCAGTATTTTTCAAGACCATTTCCACATACGCACACTAACTGAGCTTTGCACCACAGCAACAGTGAACTGCTCCTCCATCAGTTTCATCCCCCGAATGCGAGATTCACCCCTACAGCGTCCGCCCCGGAATATCCGAATGCTGATTTTCTAAAGCTTCCAATGCAATGCTCCAGTTTGAGCCATGACCAACTGCTTAACCTGCAGTGTCCAGAAGCCCGTGACCCATAGGCACGCTATGCTACTGCATGCCCTCACTTGTTGCTCACTTTTCTCCGAGAAATAATGACAGGAACTGAGTCGGAAACCGCTGCCGGGTAACTTTCCTACCGACTACAAACCCCAGGCTGTCTTTACTTCTCCGTGGCCTCCTACAGCCTTTGTCTACACTTACAAAGCTGAAGTTCAGCAGACAACTGTAGGTTATTCAAAGCCATTTTGGCGAAACATAGTAGTATTCACACCAGATTGTTATTTCGACCCATAACAATTAAATGCTAAGCATCATCTTCAAGCCGGGTACCTTCCCTCCATTTACCGACCGTGAAAGTACATGTTCTGTACACGAAATATACGAAACCTAATTTACTCAGTGATTCCAACCCTGCCTTGTTGTCTCTCAATTACATTGTGTCTGATTATAGTCTAGTCGCTGCAGCGGCTGCTACTGACACTGACTGGACTGTACCGCTGCCGCCGCTGTGTACCAGGGCAATCTCAAATGATAAAATCATTCGCCGTAAATAATACATTTTTAACAAGAATTGCCGAAATTTACCAGCACG
>VRMD01001239.1:0-18085 GCA_009872375.1 Sminthurides bifidus
GACACCCCAGGGAGTGTCCGCCACATGTGAAACTATGAGTTGCGGGCCAAAAAGCCTTGAGAGACAAGTCTGTATTGGCTGATTGTGAAACTGCAGTTGTGGCTAAAAACTTTTAGAATTTCTGCTAGAACTACTTGGACGGAATTCAGTTTGAATCAAAACTTAGTTCTATTAGGCTTGGAGTAATTACCGATGCTAAAGTTGATCTAAATCATGTCCTTATCAATGCTTAGCTAGCCTTTCCATTTGATGAAATAACGTTTGCAGCCAAGATTCATGTCAGACCTCGTATCACAATAGTTGAATCAAGTGAGGATGACAGGACGAGAGCGACACCTCTGCCTTGAAGATGCATATTATTATGATGATCGTAGTAGAATTTTTGGAGGATGCATGGCTTGGGATAATTGTGATAACCACACATTTATGGATGAATCGTGAGACATCCCACTGACTCCTCCATCCGTCTTGGAGATGTTTGTGACGACAGCGCGTACATCATCTCATGTTCCGTGTCTTCATTTGTCGACGTGATATTTCTGCTCTGCTTTACTTGACAGAATGTCCGTTTACATGAAAACCGCAAAGAGATGTTCAAATTACTTTAATCCATTCATGGTCAGACGTAGTTTTGCTATTTCTCATCGTCCCGTCTCTTCCCTCATCCGCCACACATGCTTTGTTCCTACTGCGGGTCTCATCTGTGGCCGCGCATCCGCTATTTTCCAAATTGCACATACCCAGAGCATTTCACATCCTTTAATATTCACGCACGATAACTGACTCAAAGTACATTGGCCACCAGTGAGAAGGCGAGCTCACAAGGCAGTAATTGCGGTAACCCGAGCCAGAACATTGCCCAGGAACAGGAATGAACACAGCATCTTTACACAAGTACATCAGCAACCTCAAGGTCCGCCTCTGCTTTCAATGCGGAGTTTGTGTCCGCGGATTGGACGGCGTCTCCCGGTCTGATTCCTAGTAGATATGGGAAATCGATTCAGGAATCCAGGCTGGGATGCCTATTCCTGACCATTTATCACGTCAGTTCAAGCTTCCTAATCCCACCAAATGACTGGTAGCTTTTCTAGCTTTTCCCAGTACTTTTCTGTCTACTACTTTCACTACATTTCATCCCGGTCCTCTTGGTCTGAGACCAGGAGCCAAGGACGTGTAAATACCTCATGGTAATTCGGGACTAGGCAAAGGCGCTACTTCCTCCCTCATATACAACTTGGTAACTGTGAATGCGTGAAGCAGGGCATTTTTATTGCCACGAGGCCAATTGCCCGCCCCATGCTTCCAGTCCTGTATTCGCGGCTCTTTACCCGTATTAATTGAGTTGCGTAATCTCATGTGTCAACGAAACGATTGCGGTCTTTCCTCTTTATACGTCCTGTAAGTGAATCACACAAGCCGAGGTGACAAAATGGGCTGTAGGAATATAT
The DNA here is from genome assembly GCA_009872375.1 of Sminthurides bifidus. NCBI lineage: Eukaryota > Metazoa > Arthropoda > Collembola > Symphypleona > Sminthurididae > Sminthurides > Sminthurides bifidus. The sequence goes on from VRMD01001239.1 coordinate 1,449, forward strand.
ATTTTCTTCCGGCCACAAATCTTCCGAATTCCACTTGCTCCAATCTACTAACTTTTGCCATTTCCTCATAGACAAGTTGGCTACCCCGCTCCTGTTCTGGATAAAGCAGAGTCAAGAGCAACAAGAGTGGATTATGTACAAGCTCATCCACTAGCCGAAAAGCTTATGAATCGAATCATTGTATGCATACTGGCCCTGGACTGTTAGCCAGAAGGCTAATGGACATCTGCCATTTGCTCAGGGTTCTCAGTCCGTGGACCAAATGGTCGTTCCGCAGAGAAATTTTCTAAAAAAGCGTCGATGAAAGCATCATCCTTCCGTCTTCCGTCCTACTTGACGTCTCGTCATCCCTTGTGGCTTGCTTCAACCCTTGATCGGTACCAGTAATCTGATTTCTAAAGCCGGAGCACCGCCAGCTACCGATACTTCTTTACCCTCAGCTTCATTCCAAACTTCAAAGCTAATAAGGCTATTTTCAGCTCCATGATTACCAGGAGGATTATAGAAAACCACTTGTTTTAACAACAATGAGAGGCTTCAGAGTCAAAACTGGGATACGTTGTTGCTTATGCGACAAGTCGATGGACAAACCCAGTGAGGAATCCCGGCCTGCCCAACCATTAGACATATCGTCAAGCGAGTAAAGTGCCGGAAAATTGCTCAAGGAGAATTAGCCACGTCCTCATGGAATTGACTCAAGTGTGCATAATTTTCTGGCGGCGTATGACAATCTAAGAAAAAACCTGCGACCGGAAGCTCCGGAAGTGTACATGGACAGAGATCAGAGTTGACAGTTTCAAGCTTGAGTGAGCAACAAATCTCTGATTGACTCTTTCTCCGAGTACAAAAACCCCTTTTGTGCAGAGATGAAGCGTGCCGGCTGGACCGAACGACTTTGGACAGACTTATCGCTTCGGATCTGGTCTGGTGACGAGCGTTTAATGTCTCGCATGTTGATTTCCGCCTGTTTTTTGAGTGGGAGTGAGCAGTGGTCGGTAGCCGATAAGAAGTTTCAAATCTCGCAACTTTCAGTTTCCGACTTTTTTCTTTCAGGGATTTCAACAAGGAGTTGGTCCAATATCGTCAACTTGGTGAAACAGTCTCATTGTACATGCGGTTTCGGAAATCGGCGAAATGAAATCTGCACTCGGAATGAGCACTTTCGATAATCCGTCGGTGAGAAAGCCCATAGGTTCTTTGCCCGTCTCTCCCACCTCAGGAGACTGGGCAAGGCTCTTGTGTTGAAAAACATGGCATTTTTCGAACCTCAGTTCAGAATTTTCTCATACTTTTTATGCGTCTTTGCTCAGCTCAGTCAGCCACCAGCTACCAGTTCATGAGCAGATAATTTTCAACCTGGACTGTGGACATGACTTGTAAGTTTAATCAGGCAAGATCACAATGTGTAGTTCATTTACCATGACCGTCATTGCCTAGTCAAGAATCACATGACTTGTTTTCACATGTGGGGAAAAATCCAGACCATAGTGTCATGCGTTCATCATGTTCCTTCCTGGTATCGTCGTCTTCATGGTCTGCTTTGTTTCCATCTCTCTCTCTCTCCCTTCACGCCTTTCTTCCCCAAACTTCTTTCTCCTTCTTGGCTTGTTCCAGAGTCTGAGCAGTTTTTAAACAAAATAATGATTATCATCACACCCTTCTGCTATTTTCCTTTTTGGTCAAGAAAAGTGTATGCTTTCGTTCCACTTGATGAGACTACCCAGGGCTTTCTTCACCTCTCTGCACTGGGCTCTACATTTAATTGTTTAATTAAATAAAACTTTTTTCCTCCAAAAAGCCTGGGACCGCCACACTAGCCCTGAGAACCTCATCTTTTTATCTCAACTCCTTCTTCCTTCCTTCTGTTCTTCAGCTCAATTGTGATGATCCTCTCATTCCGGCTCATAATAACACTACATGTGTGAGCGTTCACGATGCTGCCCAATCACAGACAGACAATTTCCCCGTCTCCACAGGTATACATACCGTATGCACTTCACAGCTCAACAAGTTGCCAATAACTATTGCCTACTGAGATGAGCCTGGCTTTTGCCTGAGTGAAAATCCGATCCGCCTTTCCCTTCCCCCTCTCCACAAAGATTCCCAATGTGTTCACGTCTTTTATTCTTGGTTTCCCAGTTTGACGCTTTTATCCTCACTGGTCTTTCCACTGCCCCGTCCCAGCTTGAAATTCAAATGATGAACTGGACTATAGAAGGGAATCCCTATTTACTTTCATTTCCACTTCTGTTGCGGGAATCGGAACCAGTCCGTGCAACAACGGAGGCGGAGGACAAGATGCAGAAACAATTTCTCAAAAACAATGCAACTTGTACACAAAGCTATGGAATTTTGTATCTCTTTCCCTATTCTTTCTCATCTTCTCATTGTAGCTGGGCACTCGGAGCTATTGTCGAAGAAGCACATTTTAACAAATGATGTGCCCTTCGAGGATGAGCCAGTCAGCTTCTTCAATCTTTTATCTTTTAACTTTCATGCTTTTTGGTCATACCTGCTGCGGTCTATCTTTGTTGACTCACTGTGGCCAGGGTCCATTTTGGATGAAATCCTCAGCTTTTCTTCCCAAATTTCATTTCCTCTCTCTCTCTCTCGCTCTCATCCTATTTAAAAGAGGAAAACAAACCCCACGTTTTGGGATTACCAAAACTCTGAAAACAATTCATTAGATGCGTATGAGCAAGCTGTGCCCGAGAAAGAGAGCCGCTAATCGTCATACATGTAGATTGCATTACCCTTTTATAACAATTTGTCAGACTGAGAAGATCAAATACAATGTATCCATGGGAGCTTGGACGTTTTTTAAGCGCGGAGGGCAGTTGATCTCTCCTCAGGTGCTGGGAAAAGACCGTGTGCTGACTCCTCACTAGTGGCTTACCATGTAAGAAAACGTTTTCCAAGCCAATTTCACCAGCCCAAGATTATCGCCATGGCCCATGGCACACAGTGTCAGTAGCAGAGTGTAGTAAGGATGGACCGATAATAAAATACTATAGAAACAGTTGCAGTACAAAGGAGTTGATTTTGCCAAAACTTCGTATAGTTCTGCAGTTAAAGAGGCATCGAACCGACCAAGACACAGCGTCAGTTTCCAATATGATGAATGCATGAATGAATCTCATCAACACCTTTTCCGTAACAAATCCCCCTCCGCTCAATTCAATCGAAACCACAGAAGAACTAACGTCTCTCTATCTCTCTCTCTCCCTGTACAAATTCCTGTGAAACAAATCCTTATTGTGGCACACACAAAACGGTTCTGTAAACGATACTGTGCAGTACGGGCATGAAATCAAGGCTGTGAGGCAGTAAAGACTGAAACCACGTCATCTGGGATACCATAGCGGATCATGAAATCATCAAAGCTGCTACCTCATCCATGTGCCTCGCAAGTACACAGATTTGAAGCTCAGCGTTTCACGCTGACGCTTCACACTTTGAGCGTCCAAAATCTTGTTCAACTACTATGCCAAGTCGCACACACGGTGACTTAAATGAACTACCGGTGGTGCTGCAGACAAAGCGGACCTTGACTCCTTTATGGGTGCCCTCAGGAGGTCACTCTCACGGGACAGGGATTCCGCACAGCAAGCGCACAACAGATTATGAAAAGCGCTAAAGGATTCTCTGCAGGACTTGCCTGCATTTACATTTATTCGCGAACAGGCCAACTTTCAGCCTCCGTTTACAAAGTTTGTTTCGGAGCAGAACTTTCGTCATTTCAGCCCGATAAGCAGTGAATTAGTACGGTAACGGTACTCTGTCCTTTTTAACGCTTGGACATAGGCACGCAAGGGGAAGAATGAGTGGAGATTTGCCAGAGTTGAGAGAGAGCGGCTGATGATCTAGACGACTAGATCTGCCTGGGACATTGCATGAGCCCATGGTTGCAAAGCCTGTGACTTTTGTGACATCAGGAGGTGAGCTGATGTGAACAAGTTCATTTGAAGACGGCGAAACGGCAGAGAGCCTGAAGAGAACATGTAACAAAAGTACCGGAAGCGAAGCAATCTCAAGCAAGTTGTTAGCCCATTGTGCTAAAGCTTAAAAATGATATGAACTCTGTGTGGCTGAGCTGTGCGGAGGATTGCATGCTCATGTACGAGAGACATTGGTGGTGGAAGTCACTCCGTGTCCTCAGTTCGCATAAGTCAAGTCCGAAAATAGTACGAACGAAGGGGTAATTTTCACGGTGAGATTACCAGGGGAGGACGTTTCCTTTGCTGAAAATGTGCGCGAACGGATGAGAGGGGAGGGGTAAATCTCTCTGGAAGCAAACACATACAAAAGGGTGAAAGAAGAAGAGTGAGTTAGCTCAAGGGATAAGATGACGGACGCTTAAAAAATCCGTTGCTTCCACCCTTTCTTGGCAGATCTTGAAGATGAAACATTCGCAGCCACTAATGTGCACCATGGATTTTAGTCGTCGTCGTCGTCGTCCTCTCGTCCAAAGTGCATGGACGCAGAGCAAAGTTTATGTCGAGGGGACATACACGACGAGAGATTCTCGGCTCTACAAGCCGTCAGCAATCTGTCTTTTTAAGCACATAGCTTCTTCTCTTGCTACAATTTCGTGTTCTGCTCCTCACATGTCTTTTCTAACGTTGCTTCCAAAAGTTGATCAACAAGAGAGAGAGAGAGACACAAACACAGTAAGAAACAAGAGGAAAATATCGGCTCAATCTTGCTGCAAAACTTCAACTCTCGCAGTAACGGATAGTATTGCACAACTGGCTTTCATTCCAGCTTGTGCTTAGCTACAGGAGAACATCCCCCGGTGTTTCGGCGTGCCGCATGCAGATCGGACCCGGGTTCAGGAGATTGTTTCAAGTTTCTCCATCGTGTAGTTGCCCTGAAATGAGGCAAGTATACGGTAACCAACCTTCCGTTATCCGTATCCGAAATGACTTAAAGGACCACGGAGTGATGAGCCAAGCTGAGCCATATCCCACATCCATTTGCTGGTCATATCGCATCTTCATCTACCTTAAATCCAGGAGTTGCAACCTCACTCCTCGAGTCAGTGGCATCCACTAGTAAAATACAACTCTGTTATTCATGACAGCCAGAGATTGAGGGGAAAAATAGTGCCCGCATGTGTTTCTTTCGTAGCTCATCTCTTGTTTTTTCAAACGGAAACTCATTTAGAAAAAAATCCGTTCCCACCCGGGATCTATACTCCGTAAAAAATAAAGGGTTAGTTAGTCCACAGTCCTCTTATAGTTTCTTCTTCCAGTCAAGTATTTTTAGGACATTGAAATTCTCTCTGCACTGGTCTTCCACAATCCGCTCAACCCTTCCGACCAGACCGAAAACGCATTCTATTGTTTCTATCCACACTCCCGAACCAGAGCAAGAATTCAGAATCCGGAGGAATTGTCATGCATGTGGATCTGCAAGGCCAACAGTTCTCCAAGCCTTCGCACACTGCAAAGTAAACACGTGCGTTGCAATTCTCATCTGCCTCATAATGTTCTTCGACTAGATCAACTTTTCGACTTCAAGTTAAAGTTTACAAGCCCAAAGGAAATCCTTTCCTTTTCTCACCATTCTTCCCAATTCACTCCTCCAGCTTGATTCGCCACTGTGAACTTTTGGGTGCTGGCTTAACTGCCACTTAATCCCGGCCTTTTCGTCACATAACTTGATGCATCCTATTATTTGTGAGACATAAATAAAGCACCGAGCTCCACCAAATCAACCTGAGTGAGTACTAAATCAGGAACTGGGAGCACACTTGTTAAACGTAAATTGCACTAGGAGCATCAGGGTGCGAATCTCCTTCTCCTTTATTGACAATTTCGTCTTTGACAAACAGCAGTAAAACTTGACTTGATGCAACAGACCAGCATTAGAATCTCGGGACAGGGAAATTAAACATCTTCAAGGTTCACGCCAGCTTGACATGGCTAACTTGGTCGCCCTTCATTAAATTATCCTTCACCACCATCCTTTAAAGAACAAGAGGGACTTCACCACCACCCTTTAAAGAACAAGAGGGTGATGCCTTTCCTTGCCTACCCTTGAGCTGGCCGTTGCACTTGCACTGTAATTACCGGAGTTCATGGGACTTTTAGAATTGTGCGGAAGCCATGCCCAGCAAACTCACTCACTATGTACGGAAGAAAGAGCTAGAAAGTTTACACACTGACATTAGGGGATTAGCCGTTCTTATTCTTATCTTTTTCCTTCGCTCATCCCAGCGGGCTAAAAGGAGAGGAAAAAGTAGTGATTTCCTCCTATTTAAATGTAAATGTACTTTTGGTGGAACCACTCCATAATTACATGTTGCAGAGGTCAGTGTGGTTCTGTCGCTNTGGAACCACTCCATAATTACATGTTGCAGAGGTCAGTGTGGTTCTGTCGCTTAGTATAGTCGGCTCCCTTCTCCCAATTCATTATTACCGTCGTGTATGACAAAGCTCTCAAGATGCATAAGCGAACAAATAAAAGATTGCCTAATTCCTACTGCCTTGTCAGTGCTGGAGTGAGTGAACTCGTCAACAGAGCTTTGTTGAGCCGAATTTCCGTTCGTCCTCTCCACGATGAGTAAATGCCTGTGATTCTTTCACCTTTGGATCTTGCTGTCAATGAAACTGCATTGGCTATTGTCGTTGTCATAGTGACATGAAATTTAAAGAAAATCTGATAACTACATGCCAGTAATCCTCCGTCCATTGTGCGCAAGTCGTACGAGAATCATAACCTTTGTAACACCGAAGAGCGGGTTGAAGTAAAAACTTTTGAAATTTGCATATACATGGAATTTCAGCCCTGCAAATGCCCTGGATTAAAGGACAGGGTCCTGGTTGCAAGACATGTCACAACTCTTCCTCTCATACACGAAAAGTCGGCTAATCTCGCAAAAATTACAGGACCGGAACCGGAAGTAGGTACACGGATGGTTTGCTCTGTGTCCGCATAAAGCACGGAGTCTCTTTGGAATTGAAAAAGACGTGGCCATACTGTCATTAGTGCTGTCCTGTGTGTTGACTCTTTTCAGGCGGAGGAGGAGGAGAGGGCGTTCAGATAAAGCATGAGCTTTGATCACAGGACAATTTCTCTCTGCTACGCTCTCCTTCCCCGTACCTTTCTTCTTATTATTGTAAAGATGGGTTATGCATGTGGGAAGGAAATGTGCTAATTGCAAACAAATCTCCACAACATTAAACTTCTCCTCCCTCTCGCAGATATCGCAGTTGTATTCTTATCTGTTTCATTTCCAACTCCTCTCTCCACCTCTATAAGTGTCCACCAAAGCATGAAGACTTTGTTGTGCACTGGGTGTATGCCAAATGGGTTTCCTCCTTGAGAAACTCGAGCAAATTTTACTCCTTTTAAGTTGCAAAAAGCCATCAGCCAACAACTAACTACTTTCAATTGAGCAGCATCCTAAATTAAACTAAGAGTTAAAGAGGATCACCACCACCACCAGCAATTTGAATGACATTTGCAGAGCAAGCCTACTCCTCCTACGTCTCAGTCTCTCTCTGTACCCGGCTCATTGTAACGGCCATAGCTTTCACAGATTCTTACAAGTGCACAAATCCCTTTAGTCTCATTCCTCAAGTGTCACAACAACAACAACCATGGCAACCCACATAATATTGACATAAATGCTTCGGAATGAGAATTACCGCCTTCCGCTTCTATTCGCGTGGTCCTGTACCTGTACTAACTTTTGAAGCCAAACTGAAGAGGAGTCAACTACTTCCTGTGGCTCAAAAATCACATTTTTTCGTCATTAAACATGCATACATGCTTTACAAAATGCTAATGATCAAACCTTGTTTTCTTCCACGTATGCCTTCTGTTTTGACCAAAACACTTTCATTCCTTGTAATGGTACTGTTACCTGCTCTACGCTCGTAGTAAAAGCCCAATTTCATCGGCCATTGACGACTGTGGGAAGGACCTCAACGTTTGTATCTTCCAGGTTGAATTTTCATACAGCGTAGTGACTCATGCGGACACCAGCGGCTCACTTCCAGAGCCAATGAACGGATGGACTCAAACTTTGTTTGGAATGTCATAAATTGTCAAGTGCACAGAGACACCTTCTAGTTAAAAAGTTAGTTGGATCGTTGCCAAGTGGCGAGATCTATTCGTGGAATCTTGTGTCGAGTAGAAGACCTTTCTCATTCTGAAGCATGGGGAGAGGATCACCGCCTAGTGTAACTTGCCTACATGAGCTTACGTGGATGTTGTTTCAATTACTGCTACTATGTAACGCTTACATAACCGTGGTTTTATTCCGGTCCAAGGGAATGCCTTTCAGTTGTGGTAAAATGCAAAATCTCACCAGTGTCAAGGGACCTACTAATCGTACACAGGCTGGGATAGTCGATTCACACGTGTTTCAGCCCTAGACAGCGACGCTTAGATTTAATGACAATCTTCCCTTGGACAACTTATTGGCCCGTTGATGCATGTTCACAGCTACCTCCAACAACTCGCTTCCTTCCTCCGTAAGCTTTCATGGTACATACGGTTAGTACATACACTAGATTGTAGACGTTCTTCGAAAACTGTTCTCGCCTCGTTTTGTCATCTGCATACCAGGGGATAACGTGATATTTCTTTCATTCTGTGTGGCACACTTCAAGCAATTTTCTTTAATAGGCTACAGAATCTGTTCCCAGCCTTTTCTTCCAGATCTGCCACTAATGGTTTCTAATTCCGGTCCACAACGATTGTTTTTTAGCCAGTGTGCTCGAGTGCATTGTGCCTCCTCGACACGACTCCTGTCCATCACCCAGGCAGAAGGTGCATCACCAGCCACATCAGCCCTTTGCTTCTCCACCCCCTCACTCCCTCGTCAGAAGAAAATGCAAAGTTTCTCCTCATCTGGAGATCGAGATGCTGACGACGACGACACACTTCCCTCCGTGCTTGTGGAAATACATAAGTGATGCTGTACTGTCCCGTTCCAAAATGTCATCCTTGCTTAAACCCGAACACTGGATTTGTTCAGTTCCCGATACGAAGGAAACGTTACACAACTTTCAATGGATACTGTTGATTGTCGCATCGGTCTTCCATTCGGAACAAGCTGTTTTTACCCTCAGTACAGCAGCGAGTCGGGCAAACACACATTGTGCTGAAAAAAGCAACTGATTTATTCCAAAGCTCCCGCAATGTCTAAGAAACTACTGCTTTTTAAGACTTTCATTATTAACTCCCAGGGAATGGATTTATTTCCAGACTTTGAAATTTAATACGTCCTTTTCTCTTCATAACAGGCAGCAGGTTCTCGACATCCTTTTCAATTATGACTCCCTCTGTAAGCATGGACCGTTCAGCAAGAAGAAAGAGTCGATAGTTTTCTTGAAAAATGTTGTCCATTGATTGATTTTGCTTGTGGTGTGGTGCGGCTAACCTTCCTTTTAACTGCATGCACTTTTCGACGCTTTTCCTTGTTTTCAAGGCTTCTCGTCCTCGTCAAAGTAATATTCTTAATTACACAAGGGCCCATGTTGAAAAATACATTGCCAGCCAGGTATGTAGCATTAGCACGCCTTAATTTCCACGCAATCTGATTTTTCCCAAAGTGTGTATTGAGTCTCTGTTCACCTTGACAATTCAAATTCCCTTGTTTGCATACAGGTACTCTGTCTCAAATCTGGACTCGGTACCATGAAGATTCTGGGTAGCCATACGACAAGCTTTAAGTTATGAAAGCTATTCAATACACTGTAAGTTTAGCAGGGAATGGTGACTCGAATGGATTGAATTTTTGGCTCATTCCTCAACGTTGCCGAGAGTATGAAAAGCATGGAAAGAGGCATATTGTGCAGTGGTTCTTGGCTGATCGCATCAATGGTTTTCATGCTCTTTGGCTAGGTTGATTGTTTAGAATAGCCGATTGCGGTTTAACGCATCTTCCCTCTTCTCCTTTGATAAACGGTGATGTGGACTTCGGCGTCTCTTGCGTCATCGTTGACCGAACGCTTTTCAAGCTCGCATGCCGAAAACCAACGCCTTTTCCCTCATTAGCCGCGAATCCATCAGATCCACACCAGTTGTATCGTCCTGGACTGGACTTACGTCAGTCTTTGCGGTGGGATAAATTTTCATGGCTAGTGTTTTTTATCATCGCTTCTCACCCATATCGTCTCGAATCTGGATCGAACATAGAAACTATATCAAGAGACCAGAGTAGCGACGGTGAAGAACAGGTGTCATTCCTTTGAGATAAGAGAACTTTCTGGACCACTTTTCATCATTTGGACCTAACCGATTTAAATGAAACTCACCTTCCAGCAATGAGTCTAGTTAGCATCATAGCCTCCCCCTCATCCAGATTCTGATCCAAAAATTCAGGGAAAAATTATAGCTTGGCTAGTATATTTGATTTAAAAATGGTTTAATAGCACTCCCTGCTAATCACGAGCCGTTGACACGACATCATTGAATGAATGAAATGCCAGAAACTTTTTCCCAACATTTTATTCTCATGCCTTTCTTTGAAAAACTCCTTGAAGAAGCAAGGCCAAGTACACTTGGATCAGTAGCTCCCGGCACCTGCCGGAAACACATCACTGGCGTTTGATTTTCTTCTGGGATAAATAAATTCATCCCAGAGAACAATTTATGTCAAGATATGCCGAGGGTTTTTCGTCACAAGTGCGCCTTTTACACTTTCCACATCTGTCAACATTGAGGGAGAAAACGTCTTCCTTCGGGCAGCAGCACCAAGCAGCCAACACGCGCACGAAATATTTTTCTCACATCCCTCAAAGATTTTTACCCCAGGTTGAACAGAGACACTGCCAGCCCTCATGTTTGCCCCTGGAATTGGTGATTAATTCACTGGGTGAAATAAGTATCACCTTCATCCACACCGACATAATTCAACTGGCCAGGTAAATTGGGGTGAAGTAGGAGATGTAAACGTTACCTTCGGCACAAAGGCATTTACACAGATGTGTATAGTTACACTAAAAAAGTATTTTGTCCATGTACACATTCGGGTGTAACTACTCATCTCGTTCATTGCCACGTCACAAGTTGATGAAGTAATAGGACGGAGTTGATCGGCCAAGAGTCCTTTGTTGCCGTAATTATTATTATTGAAAAAGATGATGAGGACATAAGACCAAAAGGGAATTTATAGAATAAAGAAAAACTGTAGACAATTCCACGGGAAGAAGTGCCTTTGGTGAAAATATTTCAGTTACATTTCCCCAACATCTCATGGCCAGCGAATCAATTAAGGGCTGAAAATCAAACAAAAGATTGTAAACAATTACTGCTTTGTAATTTCACTCCAGTCCTTGTAGCAGTCCCCCGTGTTCTATTCTTGGAAAGCACCCAAAGTCCCTCAAAATGAGTCTTTATCGCCGTAACAATTGTAAAAAAGTTCTCATCCTCGGACCCAGCCGTGGCCATGCATCCTCGTTTAAACTCATCTTCGACACAGAACATTGTGCCTCGTCCTTTCGTGTCAATTGTTCCAATAATTGCAGGCTTCGCTACTGAATTTTCGGCGCTTCAAGTTTCCCGGATTCCGTCTATTCATTTGTCATCCAGTTTTGCTTCTGTACCCCGGGGTTATAGCTTTTTACCCTAATGGCAAGGCTGGAGAAGATACGTGAGACGTCCGAACTCCGATGCAAGGGTCATGCCTCTAGCAGACCACATGTTTTACAGCGGCTCAGGGCTCATGCTCAAGCTTCAGAGGCTTTGCTACAACTCGGGCCAAGAGCCAGCTTGTTTTTTACACAAGGGGTGAGGTATGACCTGCCCGGTGTATCTTCTTACTTGGCCTCGTGAGACGAGGTGACTACCACGCTTCATTTCAACCTTGTTGTTCAAACTCACAGTCTTGAGCTCAAGTATAAGGGTAGGTTTAAGACTGCCGCTTTCGAGCAGATGTGATTGGACTAAGTATCGAATGAACAGATTTTTACGGGAATAATTGAAATATCCTCTGTTGTCTTGCGCAAAGCTCAAAACGCCTTAAGTGGCTGCATGGACATGGATTCAGGCGAACCCCCTTAGTCAGTTTGGGTAAAGAATTGAATAAAAAAGCGAACTGCAACACAGAATCAGTTCAATTGCTTTATCCCAGATGAAAATATGTTGTCAGATGCCATGCCATGCTTACAGCATGTTCGACGATGATGCTGCATCTGGTCACGGATACCCAAGGCAGAGCTTCGGAGCTTGATGAAGCGTAAACATAATAGGTATGCTTGGACAATGCTCCACCAAATCCTTTAGTTACACTTTAGAGGAAAAGGTGAAATTTAAAAGCGAAAAATGGCCTGTTATCATCACGCCCTCGCTTCAATCGCCTTCTTGTCGTCCTCCGTGTTTTCCAAAGCGCTTCCCTTCTCACCCAAGCTTCTATGTGCTATCGCTCAAGACAATTGTCCTATTTTTTTTACACTTTTTTGAATTCCATCGCATCATATTTGCAGGATTCAATCCAAATAGGCGTGGCCTTTGGCTGATTCGCAGTAAAGATTATTGTCGCAGTCACGTTGGCATGACACCTCCCCTGTGATTTTTCGCTTCCTCAACGATAAAGAAGATTCGTCGTAAAAGACATTTTCTTGTAAAAATAACAAGTATGCTCAGCTAAATGCTCTACCTTTCATCAGTCATTATTGTGTAAGAAATTTACACGATCATCGATCATGTGAACCATCTCGGTGTAATGATTAAGTAACCTGAAGCCGTTGAGGTGATTGCTGATTTGTGTAAGGGTACTAAGATTCACTAGGCGTTTTAACTGCGCATCACAGAACCTCTGCTTGTAAACGCTGGAGGGGAGATAGGGCTTTTTTCAAAATTTCATTTTTTAAGATCTTATTTGTGCAAATAGGATTGGATTTTTCAAAAACTACGCGGAACGGAAACAGATTAGCATAGAATACGGCGATCGCGATTATGTTCACCCGCTTACCGCAACAATCGCTCGTATAGACACCTCCTCCTTATCAGATGATCCAACAGATTTGCTCAAGATTAGAATGCAGCTCTCTGTTTATTATTCGAAATGGAAAGTAAATAACCACAAGTATCACAACTTGTCATCTTCGCTCGTCATCCAGTAGGCTTAGATGCTAGGCCTTGTAGCTTATTGCATGCACCCAACCTTGCAAATCTATCAAATTCCAGTAATTAAGCATCTAAAGTTCCTGATTTTGAAAAACAAAAGTAGAGCTAACAGTTTGCTAATAGCGTCAGCAAAGTCTTGACAAAAATTACGGGAAGCACAAGGCTGAAAATGAGATTTCTCATTTTTTCCCAAAATCTGAACCACGATCTGTGGATCCCAAGCCTTTCAACAGAGGAACGTTATAAACGCATTGTTTAAGCATTGTCGGCAATTGTTCCGGCTCACTTTGAAAACCATTGTTCCTGTCTAACTTTGAGTAGATGATCGATTATTTCTAGATTCAATCGAAGACACATAACATTATGGTAGGGGTAGGTAAAAATCAAGTATGAGTCAACATTAAGTTGGCACTCAGAAGCCGATCAGAGGTTGGATTACGGGGTTTACATAAACTGGATGATCGAAATCGGAACTTTTTTTAAAAAAAAGCTTGTTTTGGAAAAGAGGCTTGTGCTAAACGGATGGAATCTGCAAATCAGATCATACGTTTCAGAACTTTCAAAGGTAGAATTTTCTCTCCTAAACGTTGTTCCTGAGAGAATTTCACGAGGTATCGGAATTACATTTATTGCAGGCGTAGAAACGCCATGTAATGAATACCTACCCGCGGATTCAAAGCCGCTTGCTGGTGTTTTAATAGTTTTGTACAGGAGGAATAATAAATGCCAGATGAGTTCACCTCCTCCTCATTCCTAGGCTATCGGTCATACACGGACGGAAAGCTGGAAGTGAGGAGAAGAGCCGGGGAAATAGACGGATGGTTCGTTGAATAAAAGCATAATAATGGAAGGAGGTCACTGAGGTCCTCAACGGTCTTTTACCCACACATGGATTTTCTATTAAATACCCGGATCCGCTCACCGGCCGACGGCCGTGCAGACAAAATTGGACCTTTTCCTCTACTTTTACAAATCCCAGAATGAGGAAATCTCATCTTCGGGATGACGTGAGCGCAAATATTCTTTATTCTCCTGGCCTTGCAGTATACCGTACGTTGTACCTTTTTACACTTGTGGAACTGAAGGATCCTAACCCAATCAGTACTGCGGATGTTCCGCGTCACCGTTATTCAAGTTTTCACGGGTCATCTTCCACTCTTTTGATTCAGGACTCGTTTCCGGCAAAATCTAGGTCGACCAAATGGTGAGAGAAGAGTTTGAGATTATTTGACTTAGGAAATTATCCAATGGGCGTCACTCAATCTAGCTTCAATCCCAACTCACAATGACGATGGAATATGAAATCTTAGGTGCCTGCAGTCTGCAATTAAATGATATTTGAGGATCGGTATTGAATCTTTTATCTTGTCGTTTGCAAACTGGAAAACTTCTTTTAGAGACTGCAGTACATTTATATACTTGTAAATATCCCTGCAGTCACCATGGAAACGACTGGTGGTTGCTGGACGTAGCTCACCAAGACTTGGCGAGGGTCGGATTATGATTATTCATTACACCGTATATCGCATTATGCAATTGTAACTGACACGTTTAGCATTGTTCCCGCATCGGCTCCTCCCGGAGCTAAAAATCAACCCGGGTTTTGGGTGAGGAAAAAGCGGAACTTGGTGTTTTCCGAGCTGGATTCTCTGCCCCGTCGCCAAGTTTTTCCAACTGTCCATTATCCGAATCCAAGGCCCACAATCTGAAATGACCAGGGGGCCTTGGCTCACGTCACTCACTTTCCTTTTTGAGGACAAGCATAAAAGTGGCATGCTCTATGCTTATTATTTTATTTTTGATTGTATTCGCAACACCGAACGGAGCGACAAGTCTTCCAGCCGACCGGCCACGGGTGCGGGAGTATTGTCAGAATATTCTCCGTTTTTATACACAAAACCAAAGTGTCCTTCCATTCACTTATTTGAGCTTCGGACCAGCAACCCTAGCTAAAACTCCGAATGTGACATGGCTACTAGTCCAGACTCCTCTTCTCCCTTAGTTCCATAGGCGGCTTTGGATACTGGCAATTGTCCCCCTGTAAGTAGCCAGCGTATTAGTTGTTGCCTGCCATCCATTCTATTTATCAGACAGCAAACGCAATGAATATCCAAAAAGTTGGATGGAGCACTCCATGCCTTGCCTTCCTAATCACCCAATGTTTCATTTGGTAATAGGGAATGCTCACATTGGTCGCAGAAATGAGGGCTATGAGGCAATTTTATTGTATTTTTATTTATACGATTGACAATCAGACAGCGAGCATTTGTTTCCCCCAAATTGACCATGTGGTTCTGGAATATATGCACAGAGATGCAATTATGCATCGAGGTTTCAATCTCATACAGTGGGCTAAATGTATCGCTGGATAACGTTATGTAGGAGGTAAATGTACCAGGATAGGAAAAAACATGGAATGATACATTAGTTGAGGACAGGAGGGGTGGATCCATCCAGCCGTTTTATAATAATGCTGTATAAAATGGAGAAAAAGTACTGGACAACAGTTACCTTTTGCAGAACAGACAGAGGAGTTGAAGCAGCCCAGCTTCCGTCGCCAGATTTCTTTTGTCGTTGCTCGTTTGGCGAAAAATTTGCTCCGTATTCATGTCCGTTTTTATGTGGGTCTTAAAGTCATGGTTTTCGGGGGCGGCAACCCCTCTGATCAGTTACTATTTACGCATTAGCGCGTAATCCGCCCCCGCATGAATCCATCTCACCCCCGAAAATGTGGTAGGTCTGATGAATTTGTAGTCCTGGTCGCGTGCCCTCCTCTTCCTCCGGCTCTGATCGCAGTATGTTTCCATTCAATCCGCTTTTCTTCTTTAGATCAAGTATTCATGTTATGGCATTATTGGCTGTGAAATGGTCAACAATAGCCACTCGAATAAACACTTGCCTGATTGGACCCCTTGGACGTTTCCAAACACTTTTCTCCTCCCGTGTCCAAGCAACATCCACAATTTAAACCAGACGTGTAATTCTCTCTCAGTGGATGCTTTCTTATCACGTGCTATTCATACCAGAGGGACAATTGCGTCAATCGGTCATTCAGCCGTTTGGCTCCCTGCCTCTTGTTCATGGTTTGCTTTGTTGCAAGTAGTCCGGATTCACGGAGAGTTTCGTCGCCATGTCTTCTTTTGTGGAACGTGTTAGCGTTCAAATTTATTGGAAAAACAACCAGCCGGCCCACCTACAACAAGAACGAGGCGAATCCGTTACAATCATCTAATTTTCATTGTACCGGACGACAGGACATTCCAGCTAATTATCTCATTGACTCTTGTACTTTGGGTCAACTGGACCTCGAGTTGCCGGTAGTCAATTAGGTTTCTGAGTCTTAAAGAAAGATACCCCTGTCATTCTTGTTTTCCATGAAATTGCAGCACATATGTACGTACAAATGAATGGAAGAAGACGACCAAATGCCTCATATCCTGAAATTTTTGTAGCACTCATTTCTGCGACTTCGCTATAAAAGGCTAATGGTATCAGAAGGATTGTTTTCATTTTTTGTATCACCATCGCAAAGAAGAACACTGACCCACGTT